>PVKE010017093.1:20434-31294 GCA_004027555.1 Craseonycteris thonglongyai
TAGAGACCAGATGACCTTCAATGGGGACCAGACCCTCTATAGAGACCAGATGACTTTCAATGGGGACCAGACCCTCTATGGGGGCCAGATGAAGACCCTCTATAGAGACCAGATGACCTTCAATGGGGACCAGACCCTCTATGGGGGCCAGATGAAGACCCTCTGGGGAAGCCAGATGACCTTCAATGGGGACCAGACTTTCACTGAGGGCCAGATGACAACATACAGTGGTGACCAGACCGGCTATGGGAGTCAGGTGATGACTCTTAAGGAGGACCATATGACAACCTTCACTGATGACCACACTGTCTATGGAAGCCATATGATGCCATGTCAGCCATCATCACCATACACAGGATTCCTGTACTTTACAAATTCTCATTTGACCCAAGGGCAATCCTTAGAAAAGCCTGAGTCAAAACTTAACACCCAGAGATGTCAGTTCCAGAAGAATCTTAACATTGTGAAGCCCTACTCTTGCACATACCAGGACTGTGGAAAATCATATTCAAAACGTTCCCATCTCCAAATCCATGAGCGCAAGCACACTGGTGAGTGAGGGCTGAGGGTTAGGGATGACGGGGAAGTGACTAAAGCTTTGTTCCTTTACAAAACTTTGGGATCGGGAAAGCCAGGATGGTTCTGCGGGTTAAACACTTGCTTTGAAGCCCGGAGGACCGAGGATCGAATCCCAGTTTCGGCCCAAGCGGACCCACGTGCTGAACTGGGGTGTGCTTCCCGAATGCGATGAGGCCCCCAGTTCAGTTCAAAAAATAAATAAATAAATAAAACAAAACTTCGGGATCATTTGAGATTGTTGTTCCTCTGAGACTGGAACTCCAGTAGACCCTAGAAAAGATTGGCAAATTTGAAAGGGTGGATAAAGCAGACTGGTTCTGGGCCAGAGCCAACCTGGCTGCAGCCTTCTGTGTTGCCTGTGCTGGGATGATGGGAATAGTGGGAAGGTTTGTTTGACCTCTTATGGATAGGCTTGACACTACCTCTGCTGGGACTGTCACTTCATAGACCTCTCCTTAGGCCCCGCAGACCCCCCTCCCTCAACCTCCTTACTCCCCAATGACTTTCTTCCTGACCCCTACTTCTATTTTTTTTTTCTCTTCCTTTCCCTTCTTCACAGTTTTCTTCTCATTCTTCCAGCTCAGGCTGCCCTACTTCTCTTCCTCACTGACTCACCTTCTCCAGTCTCCTCCTCTCTGGTTGCCCCCCTCCCACACATCAATATGCTCAAGCCTTTTCCTTCTCCCTTCACTTTCAACTTCCTTGTCCTATGCTACCCTAAAGCACGACAAGTGTCTCTTTCTCACCGCTCCAGGAGAGAAGCCCTACAGATGCAACGTGGAGGGATGCACATGGGCATTTCCCCGGTCAGATGAGCTCTCCAGGCACAAGAGAAAACACAGCGGGGAGCGACCTTACCTGTGTACTCTGTGTAACAAGAATTTTGCACGATCTGATCACTTGAGGCAGCATCAAAAAATTCACAGCCGTGACTACTAACCCATCAGCCCATGAGGAAATGAGTACAACTGAATGTTTCTCCCTACTAAGCCTTTGATAGCTCAGCACCAAGCACACAGCAGGTGCTTAATGTTTATAAACTTGTAAGGTTTTTATTTTCTGAAACATACAAGAAATACATGTCTGCATTTCAATAAAATCCAAAGCATTCATCACTCCCCTCTTCAGGGGTAACAGCTTTTATGGTGTGCTGCGAATCCTTTTAGATCTTGCTATATGCACTTACCTCTGTGCATGTCAGAAAAAGTATGTATGTAGATGATTGATATGTATACATAAGTCAGATAGATAAGAAACTAGCATTCTGTATCTGAGCTCATGTTTCATTGGAGCTCCATTTCTATGGGGTTAAGAGGAGGGGGACACTTGGTCACTTGCAGGGTTAAAATGGTCTGAGGTAAAATAAAACCCATTTGGATAAGTACTTATCTATTCAAAAGTTGAACCTCCCTCCTGTCATGACTGTTTCCTTTTTTTCTGTGGCAGAATGCAGGGGATGGTGACTGCTCCTGAAGAGCTTAGCCATCTTTCCCTGTTGTCTAGGTCCTCCTCCCAGCTCTTGCAGGCCCTGGCCTTTTAGGTCTGCCTTGGACTCCCCTCCAGCCCCTGGCAAAAAGCTCTGGGTAAAGTCAAGGATGTGATCAATCCTACTCTTAATTACCAAAGGGGGTACTTCTTTTTACTCAGAGCCCTAACGGAGTGGGCCACAAATCCCCAGGGCTTCAGTTTGCTGTGCAACATTTGAGGTTCTTCCTGACCCACTCACTCACCTCTCAGAGGCCCCAGAAGCTAGATCCCTGAGTCTTTGAGGGACCTGGACAGCAATGTGGGTAGCTATTTCTTTTTCTTTTTTTTTTTTAGCTATTTTTCTGCCCCAAGCAGCCAGTATTACTTTGAGTAGACAATGGGTTTAGGCACTGGTAGGTAATTGGTAGGTTCATGGGTCATCCCTGTACCCCACTAAAATGTAACAGTTCTTTGTTTTTTTAAGATTTTATTTTGACAAAGACAGAAGGGAGAGGGCCCAGAGCAGCCTCCACAGCTGTATGTCCTCAGTCTTTGATATAGTTTCATTCCACACAGGTGGGGGTGGGGCTGCGCAGGGCAGGAGCTGGCCAGGAGCTGGGGGTGGGGGGCTTGGCTGGGCTGTGCAGGATAGGAACTGGGACCCTTGCCCAAGCCCAGCTATGGGGGAGGGTCCTTTCAGCTGGGCTTGTGCAAGAGTCCAAGTGGTAGTGGCCTCAAACCCGGAACCAAAGAGCTTTATCTGTTTCCTCATCCTGGAGCTAGGGTTTCAAGATTCAGTCACCTGTGCACAAGCAGCCAAAAGCCCAAGCAGTGCAATTCTCCCTCATGTTCCCACTGAACCTTAACCTTGGCATAGGACTTCTAATACTCCATGGGGATAGAGGGACCTTGATCTGACCCCTAATCTAATGACAAGAGGTCCAAGTAAGATTGGTAGTCTGATTCATCTCCAGGGTCACTGAAAGCCACATCAGGTGTCCCATGACCCAGTACTCGACCCTGAATTCCTTGGCCTATTAGTCTTTATTTTTATTTTAAGATTTATTTTTTTTATTGTTTGAGAGAAGGTAAGAGAGAGAGAAGTGGGGAGGGCCCAGAGCAGTCTCCATAGTTTTACATCATTAGTTGTGACATAGTTTCATTCCACACAGATGGATGTGAGACTGTGTGGGGCAGGAACCAAACCAGGGGCCTCCCACATGGGAGGTGAGAACCATAACTGCCATCCTGGCGGTTACCAGTTGTGCTGCAGTTCAGTATATGGGGTTGCACAGGCTGGGGTTGGAATTTGATTCCCAGACCTCAAGCACTCAACCTGCTGAGCTGTCCTGGCATCCCCGCCTTCTTTGAGATTGTCTGCCAGTTATCAAATTCAAAGAATTTGGGGGAAGGCTTTTGCCCAGGAGAGGGCACCAGGCTATTACTCTTAGCTGCAATTTCTTCTGGTCAGTCTGCTATTTTACCAGTGGCCACTTTTTCCATGTCTGGGAATTCGTCAGTTAAGACTTGGCCCGTGTCGTGAGCCAATTGACCCAACCTCATGAAAAGGCTGAATGGGGCTTGGTGACCAGCACCAGCAGGAACAGCACAGACAAACTGGAAATTTGAGTTTGCCTAACAGTCTTACCGTCTACTGTTCTCCATCCCTCACGGTAGACCCAAGAGACCATAAGGATGGCTTGCAGGGATGTGAGAGCCTCTGCAAGTGTGGTCCAAACAAGAATTTGTCGTGGGTGGGCCAAGCTTGTCAGTCAAACGGTACCCACTGAGGAAGGAAGTCTTAGATGTTTGCGCCCTGTCATGCCCCTTTTTCTTCCTTCTTAGGTGAAGTGGCCACTGTCTGGGCATTTTGAAAAAGGGAATCTGTAGTAATGCACCCCATAAGGCACCACTCTCCATCACTAAGTTTAACAAGTGGATCTTTTTCATTGTGGAGGCAAACTAACAAGTCTCTAAATTTCTTTGGGCCACTGGACAAAGTGATCTCAAAAGACTCTACACTCTCACTGAAGGCATGAGTCTCAATAAAACACTACATCGCAGGATATCTCTTGGTCCCAAGGACCTGCTTGGAGCCAATAGTTACGAGATGTAATTCAGCATGTGTGGTCTCACAGTTTTTGATCCCATTGCTGCAGGACTATGAACAGCAGTCAGGGAACTGCTTCTGTAGCTTTCCTCGAGTCCCTTTGTTGGATTTCTAATTTGACCCACTGGATAAGCCCGGCTAGGGAGTAGAGGGTTCTGTAAGGAACGCACCACACTCCCCAAGGCCCATTGGCATGGCTGTGAAAGTGCTCCTGGGGACTCTCAGGCTTTTCATTCTTCCAGAATGGCTTCGTGCTCAATTGGCCACCCTGCCCGCTGCATCCATTGGTTGAATTGCCAGGTGCCAAGATGGTTAATTAGGACAACGAGCCCAATTGAAGGTAAAAGTCAAGGCTTTATTCACTTACTGTGACAGTGCAAGAAGAGGTGAAAAGGAGGGGTGCTGGCTCCCCAGTGCTTCATTCTCCCCAGGGAAGAGCACCAGGGAATGGTCAGAGGAACACAGGCAGCCAGAAGAATTATCACGGTCAGGAGCCCCAAACAAAAGGCTCCCGCCTTTTTCATAGATCTGGGGCACCTAGGGGAGGAAGAGGAGGAAGGTCTAGAAGTGGGAAAGTACTGAGTCAGAGTGAAGAAAGTGACTCACTTAGGACCCCAGGAAAGAGGCCTCTGACAGGTGATCAGGCTAGAAACAGAAATATGCACAAAGCATGTCTGTCCCCCTGGGCCCTGAGTCCTTGCCACAACCTTCAGAAGACATTAGTGCCCTGGCTGCACGCTGTGGAGAGTGCAGCTGCCCTCATGAGGCTGGCCAGGCAAAGCGTTACAATCAGGACCAAAATATCATGCGTAGGAATTTGGCCTGGAGCCAGGCTCCTCACTCAATTTAAGAATTGAGGGGAAGTCGGGATGGCTCAGTGGGTTAAGTGCTCACTTTGCAGCGCTGGGGACTGAGGATCGAATCCCGGCCCCGGTCCATGCGGACCCATATGCTGAACTGGGGAGTGCCCCCAGTTCAGTTCTCTCTCTGTCTCTGTATCTCTCTCTCTCTCTCTCTCTCTGTCAAAAATTTAAAAAAAAAGAAAGAAAGAAATGAGGGGCTGCTGGGATAGCTCAGTGGGTTAAGCGCTTGCTTTGCAGTCCCAGAGACCGAGGATCGAATCCCAGCCCTGGCCCATTTGGACCCATCTGCTGAACTGGGGTGTGCCCCCGGTTCAGTTCTTGCTGGGGCCTATGCGGGAGGCTCCTGGCCCAGTTCCTGCCCTGCGCAGCCCCGCACCCACCTACGGAGTGAAACTATATGGAAAACTAATGCTGTCAACTATGGAGACTGCTCTGGGCCCTCCCCCTTCTCTCTGTCTCTCTCTGCCTGTCTCTCTCTCTGTCAAGAAACAATAAAAATAAATCTAAAAAAAAAAAAAAAAGAATTGAAATATTACTGATATACTTTGGTATCAACTTATGCACTTCCCCCATCCAACTCTCCATCTATCCTCCAGAATTAACTACTACTCTGAATTTTGTATATGTAAATTCCCTTGATTTTCCTTGTATAGATGTATCACATATGTATGTATTTAAAATTTTTATTTTGAACTTCATATAAATTATGTTAAGCTCTATGTAACTTTCTGGAACTGGCTTGTTCTCAACTCAACATTATATTTCTAAGATTCATCCATGTTGTTGCTAAAACCAAGAAAAAGAATCCATGACAACCCCAAACAAAATTTTTACACATTATCTACACACTAGTGAGGAGAGTAGACCAGAGATAGGAGAGTGCACTTGGGTCTCATGTTAAGTGCAACCACTATAAAAAATTAAAATAAATAAATAAAAAGATAACCATCCTTCATTATCCAAATTAATCTGCTGGATGGTGAATTTTTAGACATTAACCAAAATATAAAAAATAATAACACATCCCAACTCATCTAAAAACCCGCAACCACTTTCCTCAAATTTTATTAACATACTCATATAACAATCCACCAAGGATTTCGCATTATATAAAGCACTAAACTCCCCCCCCCATTACGTATTTATTTAAAACATGAATTCATCAGTAGATCTAGTGGTGTGCGGTTTGCAATATTGTAACTTACAAATTGGATGCTAATTGCATTTTCCTTATACACAACATACTCTGTGATTGCATCAGTCTGAGTCCAATCAGGAGAGAAAAAGCAAACAGTGGTTTAAACAGAAAAGTTGAAAATGAATATACTGTAATAAAAGAGTAACTATAAGATGTAAGAGAACATTATATGGTACCCTAGGGCTGAAAGCCTCTAAGGCAGAGGTCCCCAATGATACCACTATCTGTCCATAGCTGTTAGGAACCAGGCCACACAGCAGGAGGTGAGCAGCAGGCAAGTGTGGAATTTTCATCTAGTGACAACTACTCCCATTACATCACTTGCATTACCACCTAAGCTCTGCCTCCTGTTAGATCAGCAGCGGTGTTAGATTCTCACAGGAGCATGAACCCTATTGCTAACGGAGCATGTGAGGGATCCAGGTTGTGCGCTCCTTATGAGAATCTAATGCCTGATGATCTGAGGTGGAGCTGAGGTGGTGATGCTAGTGATGGGGAGCAGCTGCAAATACAGATTAATATTAGCAGAGAGGTTTGACTGCACAGAAACCATAATAATTCAATTGCTTGCAGACTCATTTCAAAACCCTATCAGTGAGTGGCAAATGACAATTAAGCTGCATCTCACTGGTGGCAGGCTTTATAGTGGCAAGTGAGTTGATGTACTTCAATTATACAACTGCATCTGGTGGCAGGCTTTAAGTCAGAATCCAACACTTACTTTAGTTTGCGCATGGCCCACCCATTATTTTATTTACTGCTTCTGTCACACCTTTTCCCCTGCATTGTGCACTTAACTCAGATGGAACCATCTAGTTGCAAGAAAGCAAGCTCAGGGCTCCCACTGATTCTGCATTATGGTGAGTTGTATAATTATTTCATTATATATTACAACATAATAAAAAAAATAAATAAAGTGCACAAAAATGTAATGGGCTTGAATCATCCCGAAACCATCCCCTACTCAACCCCCAGGTTCATGGAAAAACTGTCTTCCAGGAAATCAGTCCCAAGTGCCAAAAAAGTTGGGGACCGCTGACCTAAGGAGGGAAAGCTTGGAAGCTGGGATTCAGATCTCACTGAAGAAGGTATAGTTGCAGAAGGTGGATGGCAGAGTTTTCTGGTTTGCAGTCACTGGGGAAGCAGAGCTGGTCCACAGTCACTGATCCAGCTGGAAGCAGCCCCCCAGGGTACCAGTGAGCTGTAGAGAGGGAGCAGGTACAGGGGAGGCAGTGGGGAGGAGGCATGGAACACAGTGTCCATGATGGAAGGGTTGTGGTGGTGAGGGTCAAGGGAGACAGCCCTACAGGTTGATAGGATGGCGGGGGCACTGGGCACTGGTGTGGGTGGGAGGCCTGGAATGTGCAGTGTCTGCCTTGAGGGGGCTGCAGGAAGGTGCTCAAGGTCAATGACTAATGTGGAGCTGGTAAAAGAAGAGACAAACAGACCAGTGGAATAAAATAGAAAATCCATGAAGGGACACAAGTACTATGGAAAATAAGTATATGATAAAAGTGACAAAGCACTGGAGCAAAGATGAACTTTAAAAAATTGTGCTGGGGGAAGCCAGGGTGGATCAGTGGGTTGAGCGCTCGATTACAGCCCCAGGGTCCAAGGATTGAGTCCTGGTCCCAGCCCCAGCCTGTGTGGACCCATATGCTAAACTGGGTGCTTCCTATGTGAGGAGCCCCCAGTTCAGTTCTTGCCTGGGCGAGCTTCCCATTTGGAAGGTCCCCAGTTTCACCCCCTGAGGGGGAGGGCCTCCCATGCAGGAGGCCCTCAGCCTAGCTCCCACCTTGTGCGGCTCCTGCCCACCTGTGTGGAATGAAGCCATGTTGAAAACTAATGGCATACAACTATGGAGACTGCTCTGGGCCCTCCTCCTTTTCTCGGGCTCCTTCTGTCTCTATCTCTCTTTCTGTCAAAAACATTAAAATAAATCTTAAAAAAAGAAATTGCGCTGGGACTGCTGGGATAGCTCAGTGGTTGAGTGCTTGCTTCACAATTGCAAACTCCAGGATTCAGTTCCCAGCCCCAGCCTGTGCAACCCATATGCTGAACTTGCAGCATGACTGGTAACCGCCAGGATGACAGCAGTGAAGGATCTCACCTCCCATGCAGTAGGCCCTGGGTTTGGTTCCTGCCCCAAGCAGCCCCACATCTACCTGTGTGGAATGAAACCAAGTCATGACTAATGATGTGCAACTACGGAGACTGCTCTGGGCCCTACCCTCTTCTCTCTCTCTCTTACTCTCTCAAACAATAAAACAAATCTTTAAAAATAACAGAAAATTTGTGCTGGAACAACTACTTAACCTATTAACAAAAGCTAAGATTAGATCTGTACCTCATTCCATACATAAGAGTAAACTCCAAATGGATCATGTATCTAAAAGTAAAATGTGAAACCATACTAGTGCCAAAAATAATAAGTAAATTTCTGTTTCATCAGAATTTAGAGGAAGGATTCAAATCCAGGTGCAATAAAAGATGAGTGTTGGTAAAATTACATGAAACTAAAAATCTTTCAAATAGCAAAAAATATAGATAAAATCAAGACAACTGGCAAATTCTTAAAAATTGGGCAGAAATATCAAAACCCAGAGGAAGAAAATGGGCAAAATCATGAACAATCACACACACAAAAATTTAATAGTTTATAAATATACACCAAAAAATCTAATTCATCATTACATATGAATTACCAGTAGATTTTTTCATAATTTCACATTTCTCATTCATAATTTGAAAAGAGCAAATTAGAGCTACAATGAAAGGGGGATAATGAGAAGGGGGCATCAAATACACGGTGATGGAAAGAGCTGATTCTGAGTGGTGAACACATAATGTAATGCATAGACAATGTAATGTAGAATTGTACACCTGGAAACAATGTAATTCTTATCAAACAATGTCACCCCAATAAATTTAACAATAAAAAATATTAAAAAAACAAAAAACAAAAAACTACTATGATAGCATAATGTCATTGAAAATGGTGGAGTAGAGAACTCCAAAACTTTTCTCCTCCATTACAGCAAAAAGAACATCGGCAAAATTTGTTAGAATCAACATTTTCAGAACTTAGGAAATTAATCAAAGGCTTGCTGCAGTCTGGGGAGCATTTCTTCAAGAAAAATGGCTGAAGATCAGTAATAGTGGTGAGCTTCCTGGCATTTCAACTTGTCCTATTCCCATCTACCCCAGCTCCATGGAAGCCTTGAAAAGCATCAGCCTGCAGCCTAGCAGTCATAACAAGACTGGAATTTCTTTGAAGTTCTATTCCCAGGGAATTATCATTACCTGTCTAGCAGTTCCCTCAAAAGCCCTACTTGCAAGGCTGGCTATATTTGACCTGACTCAGACCTTGCCCAGTGTAATCAGCCTTTTCCTCTACAGGCATTATTTAAAAATGATCAGAGCCAATTGTTGAATAATCATACCTGCCTGAGCCAATGGACAACAGTTGGGAGCAAACAATAAACTAACGAAAAAGGTTAAAAGGAAAAGCTGGGGAATAACATATCCATAGGAGACTTTGGAAAACTGCAACAGATTACTGGCAACACGGAAGGCCATGCACATGCATAAGGCTGTGCTCATGCCCAGGATTCTGCGTGTGCTCAGGAAAGACCTGAGAAGTACCCTAAGCTCTCATCTCTGGCTAACCTTGAGACTTTGTGCAAGCCAGGAAGTGAAAGCTAAGATGGAGCTGTCAGTTCCCCAGTTGAATGCTGAAGATGTACTACTCCAATATGCACACAGTGCCACTTGGCAAAGGCTGAGAGACTTACTGGTTGCAGGAATCTAAGGAAACCTCTATCCAACCATTAGCTGACCATTAAGGTCAGCAGACTTCGGTGGTCACACACAAAGAATATGGCCTTTGTAGAATTAATTCAGAATAGTCAGATAACAATAAGCAGATAAGAACAAATAACAACAACGAACCCTGGGGGAGGGGGGAATCAGATTTCTAGTTGTCACATATTAAATCAGCTATTCTAAGTATGTCCAAAGAACCAAAGTATACAATGATATCTCAGCAAATAGAGAATATCTATACAGAAACAGAAACAGTTGGATATCCACATGCAAAAGAATAACATCACAGCACAAATTAACTCAAAATGATCAAAGACCTCAATATAAGTGTTAAAACTAGAAAACTGTTAGAAGAAAACAGGGGTAAATCGTTATGACCTTGAGTTAGGCAATGTTTTTTAAAGATATGACACCAAAAGCACAAGCAACCAAATTAAAAATAAACTGAACTTCACCAAAATTTAAAACTGTAGTGCTTCAAAGGACCCCATCAAAAGTATAAAAATGCCATCCACAGAATAGGAGAAAGTATTTGCAAATCATATATCTTAATGATATCATAAGGATCTTGTATTCAGAATACATAAAATCCCTTACAACTCACCAATAAAAAGGCAAGTAGGGGAAAAAGCCGGGACGGCTCAGCGGGTTGAGCGCTCGCTTTGAGGCCATGAGGACCGAGGATCGAATCCCGGCTCCGGCCCAGGCAGGACCCACGTGCTGAACTGGGGAGTTCCCACAGTTTGGTTCTCTAACTGTCTCTGTCTCTGTCTCTCTCTCTATCTGTCAAAAAGTAAAATAGAAATAACTATGCACTG
>PVKE010017094.1:0-31178 GCA_004027555.1 Craseonycteris thonglongyai
GGCTTGTGGGACAGTGGTGATAAAGTCTGCAGTAGTGTGCAGTCACGTCCCAGCCTTCACACTCACCACTCACTCACTGACTCACCCAGAGCAGCTTCCAGTCCTGCAGCTCCTTCATGTTAAGTAGCCTTTACCGGCCTACTGTCTTCTACCTTTCCTGCCATAGGTTTACTGTACCTTTTCTATGTTTAGAGATGCCAAGATGCACAAAAACTTACCATTGTGTTACAGCTGCTTACAGTATTCGGTACAAGTAACATGCTATACAGGTTTGTAGCCTAGAAGCAGTAGGCCGTACCATAGAACCTAGTTGTGTAGTAGGCCACACCATCTAGGTTTGTGCATATATCAATATCACATTTTTTAAATGATGTATAAAATTCAGAATTTAACTTTTTTAAAAATTTATTTTTATTGTTTTTGACAGAGACAGAAAGAGACAGAAAGAAGGGGGAGGGGGAAGCCGGGATGGCTCAGTGGGTTCAGCATTCACTTTGCAGCCCCGGGGACTGAGGATCAAATCCTGGCCCCAGCCCATGCCGACCCATATGCTGAACTGGGGAGTGCCCCCAGCTCAGTTCTCACTGGGGTGAGACCCCGGCCCAGTTCCTGCCCTGTGCAGCCCCACGCCCACCTGTGGAATGAAACTATGTGGAAAAACCAGTGATGTGCAACTATGGAGACTGTGCAACTATGGCCCTCCCCTTTCTCTCTGTCTCTGTGCATCTCTCTGTCTCTCTCTGTCAAAAACGATTAAAAAAAAAATTAAATCTTTAAGAATGTCTCTAAGGAGGCTAACGCATTAAAAAAAAGAAAGAAAGAAAGAAAGAAAAGAAAGAAGGGGGGAGGGCCCAGAGCAGTCTCCACAGTTGCACATCATTAGTTTCTACATAGTTTCATTCCACAGGTGGGCATGGGGCTGCACAGGGTAGGAACTGAGACAGGGGCCTCCCACATAAGAAGTTCACCCTGGCGAGAATAGAACTAGGGGCACACCCCAGTTCAGCATATGGATTCACACGGGACAGGGCTAGAATTCGATCCTCAGACCCTGGGGCTGCAATATGAGTGCTCACCCTATTGAGCCATCCTAGCTTCCCCTACTAACTTTTCTTGACATCATGATTGAACATTTCCCATGAAAGAGAAAGGCATATATTGCACTAATTGGCCAAGCCCTTGCATCATTAAACACTTTATAAGAGAAAATAAGATGAAGACTGACTGCAATTAGAATAAACATTTCATGGTATCTTTTGATTAACAACCTTACTTAATTACCAGATTGATTAACAAACAGAAAATATGAAAAAAATGCCATAAAACCTTTGTTGGCAAGTTTATCCAGTATAGCTTGAACAATATGTTAGTTCTAGAACACACTCAAGTTTCCTAGAAAAGAATCATCATTACAAGTATTTACTTGCACACCTTTGGAGATATGATTTTTCATTCTAAAAAAGATATGTCCTAGGTGATTATTGAATAAAATATAATTAATGGATTGGTTTACCTTAAATATAGAGGGAGGAAGGCATTTTTTAGGATTGGATGTTTGCTTTGCTTTTGTGGTGGTGTTGCTAGGAGCAAAGCTTTCTTTTTTCTTCTTTTTTTTTTTTTTTAAGATTTATGTTATTGTTTGAGAAAAGGTGTGTGTGTGTGTGTGAGAGAGAGAGAGAGGGAGAGAGAGAGAGAGAGAGAGACAGAGAAGGGGGGAGGGCCCAGAGCAGCCTCTATAGTTGTACATCATTAGTTGTGACATGGCTGTGACATGGTTTCGTTCCACACAAGTGACGGGGGCTGTGTGGGGTGGGAACCGAACCAGAGGCCTCCCTCATGGGAGGCAAGAACCTTTGCTGCTGAGCCATCTCAGTGGTCACCAGTTGTGCCACAGTTCAGCACATGGGTTTGCACAGGCCGGGGCCAGAAACTGAACTCTGGAACATGTGATTGTGAGGCAAGTGCTCAACTGCTGAGCTATCCTAGCATCCCCAAAGTTTTCTTTAACAATGGACTAGGGATGGAAAAGGTAAAGTCATTTCTACCCCACTATTCCACGCCACTATCTCTGGATTCAGAATATCCCAATGCAGGCCAATCCCCCCACCCCCCCAAATGATCGTGACAATGGAAGACAAATGGTAGGCATCCGCCCCTTGATTAATTATTGAGGAGCCTTCCAGAAATCCATATTTGGTGTCTCTTTGTTTGGTTCTCCAGGGCTTTCCTGAAGCAGTTCAGGGCAGGTTAAGAGTGTGCATTCCTTTTGTAAAGCAAGAGAAGGGCAGATTATGCCAGGGGCTTCTGGAAGAAGAACCTACATGAACCAGCAGGTCTGCTGTCAGAGACCAAACATGAAGAGGAGGAGCTAAAAATGGATTCCCTTAGAACTATCCATGTCACTGTCCCCACCTCAAGACCACTGACTGCTGACCTCTGGCTTTGAGAATATTTCCTCAGACTGGAAAAAGAGAGCTATAGAAGTTTCGACCACTGACTTGTTTTGGAACTTAGGGAACTTTCTTTAGCCTTATTGTTCTAATCTGGAAAGTGGAAATAATATCTTACTTTCCTGTTTCCTTCCCATGGTATTTTTGAATTAAGCATGAGGAATAGTTAATAATACTACTTATGTTTTAAATAGGACTTTCAACTTTCCAGAAGACTTTGTTGTCTGGATCCTGTGTTTCCTTCCTAACTGTCCCTCAACAAGCCAATTCCACTGTTGTGCGACAGATGTGGGAACCAAGGGCAAGACTTGCCAAAGAGCTCACAGTAAATAAGTGACCTGTTTGGGAATAGCACCTATACTGACCTCCTTTCTCCAAATTCCTCAGCTTGGGAAAACACCAAGAAAACAATGAAAACAGAGCACAAAGAAATCAACAATTAAACTAAACACCAGCAAATAAACAGAAAGTATGAGGTTTATCCAGTATGTATACTTTATCCGATCTATACTACATCTAAGTTTATAGTACATCAAGATTTAAAAAAATAATTTTATTAAAGTACGAGAGTCCAATTAATATTCTTAGCCTATTCCACCAAACTAGGACTCAGTTAACTGAAGGGGAGGCGAGTGAAACCTAAAGTTCCCAAAGGCATTTTCATCCTAAAATGCACATTCATTCTTCACTGTCCAATGACCTGTAACGTATTTCCTACTTCTGCAACCATCCAGCAAGGTGATCCCCTCCTATACAGAGCTGAGCAGCCAAATAAGAAAGTTCTTACAGGAATGCCAGGATAGCTCAGCAGGTTCAGTATTTGCCTTGAAACTTCAAGGTTTGGGATCAAGTCCTGACCCCAGCCACTGCAAACCCATATACTGAACTGCAGCACAACTGGTAACCACTGGGACAACTCAGCGGCGAAGTTTCTTGCCTCCCACATGGGAGGCCCCCAGTTCAGTTCCCGCCCCATGTGGTCCCACATCCACCTGTGTGAAATAAAATTATGTCACAACTGATGATGCACAACTATGGAGACTGGGCTGGGCCCAGCCCTCCCTACTTGTCTCACTCTCTCTTTCACCTTCTCTCAAACAATAAAATAAATCATAAAAAAAAAAGTTCTTAGAAATAATACTTCCTGATATATTTTTGCTTCATTTTAATCAAAATTATTTTTTGACTAATACAAAAGGTATTACAAAAAAGTATGTTTCCCTTCCAGCCCTATTCTCCTGCTACCTTGTTCCTTTTCCCAGAGGGAATCAATAAGAAAGAATTTAAAACATGAAATCTGTTATAATCCTATACACGTCACAGGCAACATGAAATAAACCATCTGGGGCTAATCTGTAGTCCAGGAAATGTTTGAGTATTGTAAGACCTTTGTTATGAAAGTTGGAAGTTTGTATAGAAAGTTGGAAGCAAGGTCTACTCAAGGGTCAAGGTAAAAACTGACACATTGCATAAGCATAAAAGAGGATGAAGGACAAAGGAAGAAAAATGAGTCTAGGTCGGAGAAGTGGGCATTTCAAGACTGGAATGAGAATTTCCAAAGTCCATTTTCTGGAGATAAGATAAGAGCAGTTAATATCAGAATAAATCCACGTAACAGAGGCCTGATAAACAATGTAGAATGTAGGCATGGAGTCAGGGCCAAGTCAGGGCGGAGACTATGCCTCTTTTATGAACTAACTCCAGAGATTGATTCATGATGTTGAGCTCCTGACCCTGCCTTCCACAGTTATATATAATCTCAACTGTTTTATGAGCAAAGAACCCTTACATTTTAGAGCTGCGAAGAAACTTAAATACCATCTAATATATCTATTCTCAAGCAATGTTCTTAAAGATATTGAGGACCCCAAGGAGTTTTTGTTTATGTGGGCTTCATCTATTATATTTACCATATTAAAAATTAACATTGATACACTTTTAAATGTTTACTAACTTATTTAAAAATAAAAATAATAAGCACATTATATGTTAACATGTTTTATGAAAAATAACTATGTTTCCCAAAACAGAAAAAAATGAAGTGAGAAGATTGGCATTATTTTACATTTTTGGAAATCTCTTGCATCTGGCTTAATAGGAGATAGCTGGATTCGCATCTCTGCTTCTGCATTTAAGGTGTTTGACATCACATAGCATGTAGCCTCAAGAAAACAACTACTCATACATATACACACAAACACACATACGTACAAGTAGTTTTGAGCACACAGACATCCTGGAGGGTCTCAGGGACTCCAGTGGTTCCTAGACCATGGTTTGAGAACTACTGATCTAATGTAATTTGAGATTGCACTTTCTTCTTAGTAATGTGACCTTCAGAAAGTTATTTAACTTCTCTAGGCCTCAGCTTCCTTAGCTGCAAAATGGGACTTATAATAGGTCCCTTTTATGACTATGGGGATTCCTACAAATGTATCTTCACAGTCATTTAAATATATAGTGAGATGATAGCTATAAATGGTTAATACAGTGCTTGGTCCATAGCAATCACTCAAATGATGGCTCTTCCTACTGTTGTTAATATTTGTTATTAACTATATAACAAGCGTTGTGCCAGGCATATCAAAGTGAGTAAGATGGCCTGAGTGTCATATCCAAGTGAGTAAGACTGAATTCCTTAAGAGTAGGGAAACTAAGATAAATACATTCCTACAGAACAAAATAGATTATGTCAAGAATGATACAAAAGAGGGAGAGGTCATATTCATTCATTCCATTAACAAATATTAATCAATTGCCTCCTTGTTCTAGGAGTAATAGCCAGTTTGCTCCATATTGCATGAACTAAGGATCTCTACTTTTAAAGAAAATAGTCGTGCATTTAATTATTTTTATTATATAAGAAATACATGCTCATATATATATTTTTAAAAAAGCTAGAACATAGAGATGAACAAAAATGAGAAAATTAGAACCACCCATAATCCCCTATCCAAGAGTACCACTTCAGGGCCAGGATTAGGGTGAGGCAAATAAGGCCATTTGCCTCAGGTAAGTAGTATTTTAAGGTAATATTTTCTAAAAATCAAAACTGTTGCAAAAAATCCAGGATAACACAATACCTTTTTTTTTTTTTAACAGGATCTAAATCTGCACTTGCCCCCACGCAGTCTCACTTACCTCCCGCTAATCCTGGCCCTGGCTCTGTTTGGCGAGTCCCTGTATGTCCCCACTTCCCACCACATCAGTTTTCTGCCCTATGCTGGGCCCCAGAAGCTGCTGCCTGAGGACCGCACCAATGGGCTTCTTTGCCTCTGGCTTCCACCTGGGTTCAGCCCACAGGAGGCACCTACTGGAAACCAGAGGGTGGGCGGAGGGAGGGGCTGGGGTATTTCTTTCCCCACTCCATCCCTTCTCGTCACCTAAATTCTGGCAGTGGCTGCTAGTGGCCCCCCCACTCCTACACCCTTGGGCTTTCACTGAGCTTCCTCCCCCTTCTGCCTAGGGGTGCTACTGCCACACTCTCTTCTCCTGGGACCCAGGAGAACTCTATTTCCACCAATTTCTAGGCTGGGGCCTGAGGCCTGGTGTGACTTCACTGAGCTGCTCTCTCAATGAAATGCAGGGGTATGGATTAGCAGGGTTGGGGGACACGACCTGGCAATTATTTGCATCACCTGGGTAAGTGTTTGGAAGGAAACCCTAAAGCAGGAGCCATTGGCCACCCAGGCCGCAATTTGTTACAAATTTGAGAAATTCAAGGAGGCAACAACACACCTATGCCCCGTGGTCCATCCTCAAACTCCCCTAACTAGCCCCCGACCCAGCCCCTGAACTACGCCTGCTCCTTCCCCGGTTCTTTTGGCATCCTGAGGATGGTTGTGTGTGAAGCTTCAGGACTCAGTTTCCTCCAAGATCCACTTGCTGGATTCAACCCTAAGCCAGTAGGACCAGTGGATTTGTCCATAGGAAGCCAGAAGAAGCTGGAAGAGCCAGACTGCCAGTGTAGACATCCTCACCCCGCAGTGGTTGGCAAACTGCGGCTCACGAGCCGTAGTTTGCGGACCACTGCAGCTCATGAGCCGTAGTTTGCCGACCACTGCAAGGAAACTGTGCTCACTGCCTGCTGATTACACTTCATGCCTGTCTGGTTACATATTTGAAAAGCTGGAAGTAACACTCACCATGTGAAAGAAAACACACCCTGGGACCCAAAGAAAAAGCCCTTTCCCTTCCCTACCACCCACCACTCTGCTGCTCTCCTGGGGGCTTGGAGGGCAAGGGTGGAGGAGGATGTGGCAGCAAGACAGATCTCCTCAGGGGAAGAAAGCAGAATTCCAGGGGGGAGGAAATGCGGGACAACAGGACAGAGCCAAATGGGGTGAGCCTCCACGTTGGAAAGGCAGCAAGGAGGGAAAAGGCACCATGCTCTCAGGTCACTGGCTCGGCACCCACTGCAAAAGTCCACCTGGAGCCCCTGAAGTGAACACCATCAAAGGGCTGCACTGACACCCCCTTGGTGGCTACCAGAGGACTGTGAAACCTCCTCTCCCAGACATTTTAAGAAGGAACAATAAATGATTCTCAGTGGGGATGGTTTTAGGTGTTGCCCTTTAATCTGTTGCTTGGACTGCTAGAAGAGTTTAGAATTTTTCTCTTTGACTTTAGATTCTCTCCCCTGGGATTCGACAACATTAATTGAGCACCTGCTATGTACTAGATAGTATGCTTGATGATGATGACACAAAAGGCAGACCCTCAAGGCTTGTATAGTCCAATAGAGAAGACAAGTAAAGGAATGTGCATAAGTACAGAAGTTTGTACAACTAGTGGTGGAGGGAGTAGGAGAGAGAACTGAGTGTGGGGATGCAAAAACTTGGACAGACAAGGCATGTCTGAACAGGGTTTAGAAGGTTGAATAGGAGTCTAAGGTGGAATGGGAGTAAGGTGGAGAAGATAATGTTCTAGAGAAAACAGGTATAGAGAAATGCAGTGTGAAAAGACATGCTTCTATCACCAACATGACATAAGATTTTGGGTAAGATGTTTATCCTTCCTGACTCTAAGTTCCACTTGAATAAAGACAAACTGTGACACCCACATAGCAAATACAATTAGTGGATTATGAAACACCTGTCAAGGATAAAATGACACCCTCACACCTGAAAGGTAAATGCTACTACCACAATTCGGTGAGATGTGCTCTTAGAAAAGGCACTTAGAACAGTTTATCCCAGTGTTGATTCTAGTTTTGGCTACATGGAGTCTTGTGCATTCTTTTCTGAGCTCTATCCCTGGCTATGATTAGTTTTTCACAGAACCGGGCCAGCAGGAGGTTGAGAGTGAGGAGGAATAATTCATGGACCCTCAATGGACAACAGATTAAATGACTGTCAGGAAGAGAATAGCAAACCTTATAATCTCAAATTAATTCCTTGGTCATTTGCATTCAGCATAAATATATAATTTAATAAGATGTGCCTTAAATTAAGTAGGAATACCATTTGCATAATAGTATTTTGGTTTTAACTTATTTGAAATGACTATTAAACATGTTTCTGCAAAAACCATCACACACATTAGAATCTAGCAGCTAAGATTGACCCAACATTTCATCATGCTCCTTGCTCAACAGTTGTAACATTCCCCACTGAGTAAAAGATAACGTTAAAATGCTCCTAAGCTTATATTCAAAGATTTCCATAATTGGGTTCCATTCTGTCCCACCACCCCAGCCCCCTCCCCTTTTTTCTTAGATATAATTGATATATAACACGTTAGTTACTCCCAGCCTTTTTACTATTTATCTGCAGAAACCCTTCTCTTCGGCAAAACTAGTTTGCTCAGTGTCCACAAAATATGCCATACCATGTGACTGCTGACCTTTTATAAAGATATTCTTATCTTCCCACCCCCATACCTGACAAGGCTACTAGATATATTTTCCTTTGCAAACTCCTAGTGAAAATTATTTCTTTTTTTATGTTAAAACAAATAATGTTTGTTTGTTTTTTAAAGCAATGCAAGTTTCTTGACATTATTTAGGAAATTTCAGTAATAACAATGGTTTGGTATTGTGTACTGAAGATAATAGTAAGGATATCTAGACTGGATTATATCCACTTATTTACATTCTAGACTTTAAAGTGGACTTATAGGATTTAGATTAGCTTTAAGCTGACCGATACAATATAATAAAATAGAAAATCGAGTGCCCAATGTTTAAGAACTGACCATCGCACTTGAAGTAGAAAAGCATTTTAATCTGTGATGAGAGTTTATTTTATATTGTAGCTTCACATATCTTGTTGAACCAGCTTTTCTGTGGGTGTGTTCATTTGATTACATTGTTCAGTTATGAGGAATTTTGCACCTGTTGTGAGCAAAACAATAAGTTCCTTCTTAAGGACTGAACAAAGGTTCATTCATTCATTCCTTTCACAAGCTTTCAATGAGCACTTTCTATGTGCCAGGTGCTAGATATACACAGCTAAAAGGTGGCCCTGTCCTAAAGGAACTCCCCAACATTAGGTGGGGAGGCAGGGTTAAGGCTTGTGACAGCTATGCCCCTAGGAGTCTGTATCAATTATCTAATACCACAGTAATGCTGATTAACAACCAACCACAGGGATGCCAGGATAGCTCAACAGATTGAGCACTTGCTTTGCAACCACAAGGTCCAGGGATCGAATCCTGACCCTGGCCCATGCAAATCCAACTGCAGCATGCCACTGGCAACTGCCAGGATAATGGCAAAGGCTCTTTTCTCCCATAAGGGGTCCCCCAGTTAGGTTCTGCCCTGTGTGGCCCCACACAGGGCAGAAATGAAACTATGTCAAAAAACTAATGCTGTACAACTATGGAGACTGCTCTAGGCCCTCTCCCTTTTTCTCTGTCTCTCTCTCTCTCACACCTTCTCTCAAACAATAAAATAAATCTTAAAAAAAGATAAGGAGAGATAGAGGATGGTAGTTAGCTAGATCATACTGGAGAGAAGGTGCTTTTATCAGATCAACTGATGTGAGCTAGGAAGAACTTGAAAGACTAAGTGCTTCCACATCTTTGTCTCATAGGATGTATCATATATCCTTCATCTATAAACCTTTCTCCCCATATCCTACCTGGAATTTAGATGTGAGTCCTATATATGCAGCAGCCTTCTTATGACCATGAGGCAATAGTCATTAGATTGAAGTTTTATAGAAAGATGGCACCTAACAGCATCATTGAGTCACTGCAACAGCTCCAACTGAGTTCCTCTAGACTTGTCATCGAGTCAGCACCTAGGAACTCCAGTGCTCTTCAGTGTTTTAGGCCCCACCCTTAAGACCTTCCTTTCTTCCTTCAATCAAAACTTCGATTCCTTCAGTCGAGCTGACTCTAAATGCTTTACATCATTAGCAGAAGTGGTGATATTATTTATCTCCAGGATGAAGTTTCCCAGTTTCTAGAGTTTCAAGTGACCTGGATGAGACAATACCCCTACCTTGGCCTCCACATCATCATTGCTGAGAGTACAGAGGAGGCACTTTGGGTTCTCATGACAAGTCCTCCACCACTCCCTTTCCTCTCATATTCACGATTCACCTCGAGACCGTCATTATCTATTATCATGATTCCCTGGTTTATGCCAGTCACACAAGAAGCCCAGGATCCCAGATAGTTCCTTACCTTTCGCAATTCATCCCAAATGGCCCAGCACATCCTGTTTTCTGACCCCCTTTACCACCCTCCTCCACCTCTGGAAACCCCCAGAAATTCATTATTGGTATTGGCAGAAACTCACTTTTTTCAAATTCTGATTCTTTTCTCACTTTCTTGTTATACAGGAATTCTGGGCCTCCTTGGAGGATACTGCTTCCTCTGCAGTCCTCTCAAGGGATGGCTGTTTTTCTCCCACCTCCCACTTGTTCCTCATTGCTTGTTTCCAGAACATTCTGCTTCCTTCTAACTAATACTGCCCAGCTTTGATTCTGATGTCAAACAGACCATGCTACCTCACTGGAGTCATATGGTCACTATCTCTCCAGCTCTGCTCCCCCATGATCTTACTGATGAATCCTTCCAAAATGCTAATTTCTAAAATCCTTGAACTCCTCTCCTCCAAAAAGCCTGTTCTCCTCCTTAGTTTGATTCCCCTCATGTCCTGTTTCACCTTTTAGCCTGCTCAGATTCCATGGTCCATTATTATAATCACTTCTTTGAATATACCCTTGGTTCTCTTTGCCCTCTCTTACTTCAATGCACTTTGCTAACAGAACACAAGTCTTAATTAAATCTAACTCTCCTCACCTATGCCAGCACAAGTCCAGCCACTGGACACAGCTGGAGAACCCACACATCTATATTAACTGCTCTCACTTTAAGGTCATACCCCAGCCCAGTCACTAACCCATCCTCATAGTTGGCCATTCTATACCTTCTCCTGTTTTTCCAAACTTTCCACAACGCCTTCCCCATCCTCAGACTCAGATGACAACCTTAACTCCTAGTTCACTGAGAGAATACGAATAATAAGAGAATATCCACAAAGTCCCAGAATATCATCTCCCCACATACTTGCATCTGTGTTCATACCAGGGCTGTCCAGAACGTATCCAGCCAGGTATTCTGAAAAATAGAAGTGACAATGGCCGGATTTTTTTTCTGGACAGACCTTGTATACTCTGCCTTCCCTCCTGTTGCTCCTAACTTGGGCCAGCTCCTCCACCTCACTTGTGTACACCTGATTCCATCACTCCAACCATTCTCTCTCTCCTGGATCATCTCCATCAGCAAATGAACAAGCTGTTACTTCTCCCATTAAAAACAAACAAACAAACATGTCACTTGACCTTACTTTTCCTTCCAATTACTGTCCTGTTTCTCCTCCCCTTTAGACAACGAGAGTTGGCTATTTTCCCTAACTCCAACCCCTTTCCTCCCATCAGATTTTCATGCTTATGACTCCACAGAATGTCCTCTTGTCGAGGTCATTAATGACATCTATGTTGTTTTATCCAGTGGTCAATATACAGTCACTGTCCTTCTTAATCTTTCTGAAGCTCTTAACACAACTGATTATTCCTTTCTCCTTGAAACATTTTCTTCTATTGGAGTCCAGGATACAATACTCACCTTATTTTCCTCCTAACTTGCTGATGACTCCTCGGTTTCCTCTGTCCTCTTCTCTATCTTCTTACTTAAGGGTTCTCATCCATCCTCATGTTTCCACATTTCACTCTATGTTGATGATTCTCAAATGTGTATCACCAGCCTGGACCATTCCTCTGAACTCTAGACTTATATATCCAACTGAGAGGGGAAATGACACCTCTTTTTAAAGCCTCACTTCTTAACCCTGATGCTGTCTTTTCAGTTTCTAGCTTAATCAGTCTTTCTAATCAAGGAAAGATGGGTTTAGAAGACTGGAATATCCCCTGCCCACTGTATTAGCTGATTAAGCCAGAGGATGGGCCACAGACCCCAAGGAGCTAAGCACCCTTTGTCCATGGTTCTGGGGGTCTATTTTACAAACCAACACTTCTAATGGCATTAAGTAAATCTATTTCTCCTAGTCTAGGGACCCTTGGGAAAGGCTCATAACCTAACAAGAATTCCAGTCTACCTCATTTGAAGACCTGAACAAGACCTTCTGGATGGATCCAGAGACCCTTCCCTTTTAACCTAGTCAGGGTGAGAGCTCCATGACACCTCAATAGGCAGGGACAACCACACTCAGCAGGAAGTAGATACTGAACAAGAGACCTTCAAGCCCCTCAACTTCCCATAGAGATTTAAGGGGATCATGTCTCTGTAGAAGGTTAGGTGGGCAGTTAGAATAGGGGGATCTTGGGACCCCCCCCATAGAGTGCTCATTGCCAGGGTGGTTACCACCCTATTCTCAGGAGACCTTCCCCAGATTAAGCAACCTTAGGAGGTGATAGAAGGGAAAGATAGCTAAAGAAGTGATGTAGGGAAGCTGGGATAGCTCAGCAGACTAAGCACTCGGCTTTGCAGCCCCGGGGCCAAGGATCCAGTCCTGGTCTCAGCCCGTGCAGACCCATGTGCTGAATTGGGGTGTGCCCCCAGTTCAATTCTCGCCAGGGTGAGCTTTCCAAGTAGGAGGTCCCCAGTTCAACCCCCAGCTCAGTGGCTGACCCAGGGTCTACTCACCATTCAGGGGAGTCCCCAGACAATCACAATGGTAAAGATTCAAGGACAAGGGAGGCAGCACAAGCTCTGCTGAATACCAGTCCCTGGGAGCCAACTGTCTTCACATCATGTTTTGAGAAGAACCTGAAATACATGTAGAATTTTGTAGAGATTCTTAACTCAAGACCCTTTGAAACTACGTATGATTTTGTGTTTGTATGATAAGCAAATGTGCATTTTTCTAGAGAGAAGATCTCTTATTTTTCATTAGATTTTCCGAGATTCAAAAAAGAAAAAGAGAGAGAGACTGAATCTGTACAACTCTAAATGTACTTTCCACTATGGTGGCATCAGACACATTTCAAGGTATAAAATAATTTGCAAAACTGCCATTCTCTAGAGCATTTTCTTAATCCATTGAGATTTTGCTCCATGGCAATTGTCGTCAGTTTGACTCAAATAAACTCATTAAACTTCTCTAAGGTTTGGATGCAGTATTGACCATTGAGATATATAAAAACAGGGTTTGAGAACAGCTATCACTTTCAGTAATTATTAACAATTGGGCTATATGAAGAACAGGGTTTGAGAAAAGTCCAACTGTCGATAGTTACTGAAGGTATATAAGATAACTTTTATAGTATCAATACTACTACTTTTATGGTTTCTCTTTTGAAATTTAGAAGAAATGTTATTGCAAAAGGATGAAAAGGAATGTGTATGTGTGTGGTTGTTTTTTAATTGCTAAATTTATTGGTTGGTAACAATTACGTTGTTTCCAGGTGTACAATACTACATTATATTGTCTATGCATTGCGTTATGTGCTCACCACCCAGAATCAGGTCTATTTCCACCATCATATATTTGATGTCCCTTCCCTACTCTCCTACCACCCCCTATTCTCCTCCCCCCTCCCCACCCCCTCAGGTAACCACTAAACTATTTCATTTTATATTCCACCTGGAAGTCCCAGCCAGAGCCATCAGGCAGAAGAAAGAAATAAAAGTCATCCAAATTGGGAGTGAAGAAGCTAAACTATATGTGTTTTTGAGAGAAGTCAAAAGGAAGGAGTTTGTCGTAATAGGTTGATTATTTCTTTTTTTTTTTATTTCTTTTTTTTTTGACAGAGATAGAGAGATAGACAGAGAGACAGAGAGAAGGGGGATGGCCCAGAGCAGTCTACATAGTTGCATGTCATTAGTTTTTGATATAGTTTCATTCCACAGGTGGGTGCAGGGCTGCGTAGGGCAGTAAACAGGCCGGGGCCTCTTCCCTGGCCCCTGACAAGAACTGAACTGGGGGCACACTCCGGTTCAGTATATGGGTCTGAAATGGGTCAGGGTCGAGATTGGATCCTAGAATCCCTGGGCTGCAAAGCGAGTGCTCAACCCACTGAGCCATCCCAGCTTCCCAGTTGATTATTTCTGAATGAGGAAAAGGAGACAAACTGAGGACAAGTGAAGTTGTACAAGGTTTGGAGAAAAGAAATATTGATAAAAGGAATTTTATGTATAAATGCTAGAACCCAATTATGGGATGATGCTTACCCCCTAACCCAACAAAAAGTATTAACTATAGAACTCTTACTATCCTCCTGGCCTCTGGAAATTTTTTAGATGGTAATAGTAATTTATACCATTGTATTCTTACAGCCTTGGCTCCAATTAAACCTTAAAGTTACAGTTCCCAATTGTACAGCTAGCAGGACTCAGATTAAAGCTGGGATGGCTCAGTGGGTTAAGCGCTCCCTTTGCAGCCCCAGGGACCACAGATCAAATCCAAGCCCTGGCCCCTATGGACCCATATGCTGAACTGGGATGTGCTCCCCATATGGGAGGCCCCCAGTTCGATTCTCACCCCCTGGTTTGACCCCTAGCTTGAGGGGGCATGTCTCCCATGCAGGGGGCCCCCAGTTCAGTTCCTGTCCTGTGCGGCCCCCGCCCACCTGTGTGGAACAAAATCATGTCGAAAACTGATGATGTGCAACCATGGAGACTACTCTGGCCCCTCCCCCTTCTCTCTGTGTCAAAAACAAGAAAATAAATCTTAAAAGACAACAACGACAACGACAACAACAACAACAACACCAGTAAATGGGAACCCATCTCATGGTCAGATTGTGAAAACTGAAGAGGTGAGATGTATGGTGTGCCCCAAAACTGTAAGTGTTATACTAGATGCAAAATACAGAAAAGTGAGACAGACAGCAAAACTTGGATCATGATAGCTTATAGGTTAGAAATGATCCAGTGTGTTTTTTACCTAGTGGAGGCCCATAAGACTAACTGCCTCTCATTTAGTCACCTTTCCTTTTACAAAAAAAAATCAGCCACCCAAGGTTACAGTCTTGCCCCATCCCTAATGGTCCATGACTTCAGCAACACTAATGATGACACTAAGACTTCCTAGGAATGAGCCTTCCTAGCACCAGGGGCCCACACTACACAACCTAAAGGTTGGTCATCCACACAAATGCATCCTTTGGGTTGATTTATGACCAAAAGTGGGAAGTGTGGATGAAAAGGGGGGCCACTTACTAAACCCAAAAGCTCAGGGAGGCCAGCATGGCAGGCCCTACTGCTGTAGAAAACCGTGTCCAAGGAAACGCAAGCGGCACACTGAGAACACAGCTTTATAACACCGGCGGGCCCAGTGGGATGATTCCCAGAGACTGAGCCCAGCCCAGCTGGGGAGCTTTACTTTTATAGGGCTTAGTTTCCGGGTATGGGGTGATCGCATCAGGAGGGTACCGTGGGGCTCAGGGATTGGTTAGTTCGTGTAGGGTGATGACCCTCAGGAGTGGCCATCTCGGGCAGTACCTCAGGCGGGGAGACACTCTTAGCTCAAGTGGGTAAATTTTCCTTATCACAAGCTCAGACACTGAAATTAACCTCACAGCATGACAGGAGCATAAAAACTCCTAACTAGTGGGTAATGGCTTGTACCACATTTTTGGTCTGTAGCGTCCTTGACAAAGGTCTTTCTTTACCTTAAGGTAGGGTGACCAGACGTCCCGCTTTTGGCGGGACAGTCCTGATTTTTAACAATTTGTCCCTCATCCCGCGGCGTTTTAAAAAAGTCCCGATTTTTGGGAAGAATGTACGACAAGCTAGGGAATGGCAGGAGATAGACCAAATTTTTAATCAAGAACCCCCTCCCCCCTGGTCAATGGTGTCCCACTTTACCAATGTTAAAATCTGGTCACCTTATGGAAAATAACTTATCCTTGGAATGTCAAAGTAACACCTTTTAGCAGAGCCCTCAGGGCACAGCCCACCACACCAGAGCAAGAGAAACAGAACCTCTCGTTATCACTTTTATCAATGCCGTCTGTATGTGCTGTAAAAGTTCATTATTAACTATCCTGTACCCACCAATGTAAATAAAGCATGTGTCTCGACATTTTGCTTTTAATCCAATCCCAGAAATCTCCCCCCCTTTCCTTTCTCCCATTCCCTTAATCTATCACCAATGGATTTCATGTAACACTCCTTACAATTCCTCCTTTGATTCTAATGTAAAAAATAAGCTGCAGGGGGAAGCTGGGATGGTTCAGCAGGTTAAGCACTCGCTTTGCAGCCCTGGAGCCCAAGGATCCAATCCCAGCCCCGGCCCACGTGGACCCATATGCTGAACTGGGGTGTGCCCCCAGTTTAGTTCTTGCCGGGGCCTATGCAGGCGGCTCCCAGCCCAGTTCCTGCCCTGCGCAGCCCCGCACCCACCTGTGGAGTGAAACTATACGGAAAACTAATGCTGTCAGCTATGGAGACTGCTCTGGGCCCTTCCCCTTCTCTCTCTGTCTGTCTCTCTCTCTGTCAAAAAACAATAAAAATAAATTTCTAAAAAAAATAAGCCGCAAAACTGACATTCTCCAGAGCATTTTCTTAATCCATTGTGAATTTGTTTCCTGGCAATTGTCATCAGTTTGTCTCAAATAAGCTCATTAAAATTCTCTACAGGGGTAGATGTTTCTTAAGTTGACAACAACATCATGGACAAATCATGGTATGTTCACACATGGAATATTAAACAGTAATAAAAAATACCTATGACTATGTGCAACAATGTGATGAATCTTATAAGGATAATATGAAATGAAAATAGCAAAGTTCAAAAGAACACATGTGGTACAATTCTATGTATATAAAGGTCAAACTGGGGAAATTTTAATTGTATTTCTTAAGGGGATAAACTATAAGGCAAAGCAAGGAACTACTTATCATGGAAGTGAACACCTCTGAGTAATGATGGTGGGAGAGGTCATATGGAGGGAAGGGATACCGAAGCAGAAGCAGCTTTGGCAGTATTCTGGTTTTTGTTTTGTTTTGTTTTTGAAGTGGTAGTGCACTTATATTATTAGTTAAATTGTATCTTTATGCCCTGATTTTAATTTTATAATGTAAAATGTTTTAAAATAAAATAAAGGCAAAGTACAAATCTGTATTTTCCAGTGTGGTCTCAATTTTAGATTTCTGCATGAATGGGGAGTTTTCTCTGGGTGGCAAAATGCAAAGGAATTTATATTGTCTTCCTTACACATTTTGTATTTTTCAAATGTTTTATAATTAACAAGTATTACTTTTATAATGAAGATGAAAGCAGAACAAACACCAATTACCCACCTCTGGCTCTTTAATTTACATCTCTACATGGAGTCACTTTGAGGAACAGGAATTTCTCTTCTCTCTGCCCAAGAGAAATAGAGAGGATGAGAAGCCATACAATTAAAATCAATACAAGGTATCACCACAGGTCTGGTCATTTATGCTATTGAAAAGGCCTTAGGGAGCTCAGCTCATGGAAACCATCAAAGATACTTCATAGATTATCCCAGAACTCAGACAATTCTCTGCCTGTTCTCTCTTTCAAAGCCTGGAAAATGAACCAGCAAGCAAGAAGAGAGAGGTATTAATATAATTCAATAATAACTACCACTTTTTAGCTCATTATTGTCATAATATCACATTAGGGGAGTTATATGCATTAATCCAGTCCTAATGTTCACAAGAATTCTATTTTACACTGCTATTTTTCACCTTATTTCACAATGATATTCTGTGGCTTAGAGAGGTGCAGTGACTTGCCCAGAAGTCTGACTCAAAAGTCAGTGACTTTTAAACTCCACCACAATTCTGCATTTTGGGGGATGTCAGGATAGCTCAGTGGTTGCACACTTGTCTCACAATCATGAGGTATGAGGCTTGATCCCCGGCCCAGCCTGTGCAAACCCAATGGTGAACTGTGGTGCGGCTGGCAACCTGGTAACTGCAGTGATGCCTGGGCGGAGAAGGTGCTTGGCTCCCAAGCAGGAGGAGGTCCCCGGTTTGGTTCCAGCCCCTGAGAGGCCCCACATCCACCTGTGTGGAATGAAACCATGTTACAACTAATGATGTACAACTATGGAGACTGCTCTGGGCTCTCTTCCCTTCTCTCTCTCTCTCTCTCTTCCTCCCTCCCTCCTTCTCTCAAACAATAAAATAAATCATTAAAAAATATTTTTAATTGCATTTATTTATAAATTTACATTTATTCATGCTCATGTATTTTCTCATCTATTGTTTTATACTCATAACAATCATGCATAAAGTAGCTCAGAGTAGTTGTGTGATTTGCCCAAGGGCACACAGCCAGTAAAAAATTATAATCTTGGATGTTAACGTGTTTCTTTTGTTCTTGAGGGAGAAATTATTTTTCCTGTACTGCAACTAAATACCAATACTTTTATGGCCTCTCATACATCTAGTTACTACATTTAGGTCATACATCTAGTTATCACCTTATGCCAGAAGGGTGGAGATGTAGAATACACACAGAAGTTAAAAAGTATTAACTCCCAAAGTCTGGTGGAGTGAGCAGTCAGGTGCAATACAAAAATAGCTTTCTTGTGTGGGTTTTTTTCTCTTCTTTTTTGCAAGAGGTAAGATTAAGGAAGAAGAGTTAAGGTTCAAGATCCTGTGGGCATTTTGGTTGTAATTGTGGATGACTTGCCCATCCCTCTCAAGTCTTAGTTCTCCCGGGGTCTCTTTCCTTTTTCACTTTGCCCTCAGGGCATTCACCTTTTCAACTGCTCTCAAGGACCCTACATTGCAGGACCATCTCCTGGTTGTGGGAGAGCACCCTCTTCCTCGGCTTCCCTAGGCCCACCTCAAGCAGCCTGCCAGTGTGGAAGCTGCTAACATCAAGGCTCTCTGGGAGTGGATGTTTTCTCAACCCTACCTTGGAAGGTGGGTCATTTTTTTGGCAGAAGGTAGATGGCAGTGGAATTTTCTCTGAGAAGGGACGGTTATGCAAAATACAAGGAGGAGGAGGGCAAAGCCAAGCCTGGAGTTGGTGAGTCAGAGGAGAAAGCTGCACAGCTTGGCTAGCAGTGAGCCTCTCGAAGCAGTGGGGAAGCCCAAGCCATTAACGAGGTTAAGAAGAGTTCTCTCTGTGTGTATCTCCAAAGCAGGGCCGTTATTTCCAGGACTACTGGAGCGGAGTATCAGGTAACCTCGGGCAGCTAAATTGGGGATTGCAATGGCAATAGTGAAGGCAGAGGGAGGTATTGGAGGGGGGCTGAATCAGAATAACCTGGAGAATCTTCTTGAGAAAGCACAAGCTGCCTGCTAGTAGGTCCCCCATTCCCACAGGGCTCCATCCCTAAAAGGGTCTGAAAGAGCCTGGAATGCCAGTAGGTCTGTTCTGATACGTAATTTGTAGACAGCTCCCTAATGCATCTAGCTTGTTCAAATCCTGCCTCTGGAGCTCAATTCTACTTCTGCAGCTTCTCTGTTCAGCTGCTGGGGAATCACAGGCCAGAGGTGTGGGGCGCTGCAGGTTTTCTCCAGCCCAGGTTAAGTGTAATAAAATTGAACACGCTGGGGCCTGGGGCCCAAAAGACCTGGGCTCTGATTCAAGCAGGGCTATTTTCACCACTGGGTCTATTAATTAAAGTTCAGTTTACTTCATTTGAAAATACGGGGGTGTGGATCCTCATTGTCCTGTACAGTCATACAGGGGCTATTGCAGTTCAGTTCCAGATCACAGCACTCAGGCGAGTCTTCGCAATGTATGTAGAGAGTTGTAATCCTTTTGCTGGTGGAGGTCTTGCCTTCAACTTGTATTAATGAAAAACGTAGTACCTGTGAAGCATGAAGCGCAATGAAATGAGGTATGCCTATATATCTAATTGGATTGCTGTCAGGGCTGTGGCTGAAAGGGCTTTCCAAGTTGTGGAGTGCCATTCAGATGGACAGTAAGATTAAGTTATGAGGCCAGCACCTCAGCCAAAGCCGAAGGGCCCACTACTTGTATAGCCTTAGACAACTCTGGAACTTCTAACTGGAATTGAGATACTTTTATATGTGCAAAATAAAAATATCTTGCTCTGCTTTCCTTACCAGGCCAATGAGGGCACTTCCAACAGTAAGAAACGTTTTACAAATGATTGTTCATTCTAGTCATTCATTCAACAGATGTTTCTTGAGCACTGATCAGGCATAGTTACGGGCGCTAGAGACACAGCAATGGCAAGGACCCAGGTCCAGGCCTCCTGGTGCTTTCAGTCTACTTAGTTTGCTATCAGATGGACACCTTTGTGGCTTATCTCCACAGGTTTCTGGGGCCTACAGCTATATGTGTGCATGTGGGTCTCCTCAACCCAGCTCTGTTCTGTTTGTGCAAATGTCTTCCGCCACCTATACTTCCTGGCTGTAGAGGCATACTCTCACTGGGCAATCTAAGTTAGAAATGTGTCAGTGGCTGGAATCCAGGGCTCTTAAACTGAGGTCTGTCTGTTTTTTTCTCAGAAGTCCTCATCTTGTTTCTAAAAGGCTACACGGTACCAATTAGCAGGCCATCTGTAATTCAACCGTCTGTAATCAGGCTGTGGACAACATTGCCCATCTGGTACCTCATGGTCCCTTTCTGGCACCTGATGTAGATGCCACCTCTTTGGTGATGTTTTTCAATATCCTAAAGTCCTCATGACTTCAATGATGGTCTGTCCTTTGTGTGCCAAGATGATACCACCTGCCCATCAATGGGGGCAATATATTTCATAATTATTTGGGGGGATGGTGATGATGAGATGTACTGAGGGTTTTTTCCTTTTTTTTTTTTTAAGATTTTTATTGTTTTTGACAGAGAGAGAGAGAGAGAGAGAAGGGGAGGGCTCAGAGCAGTCTCCATAGTTGTACATCATTAGTTTTTTTTTTACATACTTCCATTTCACACAGGTAGATGAAGGGCCGCACAGGGTGGAACCAAACCAGGGCCTCCTTCCTGGGAGGTGAGAACCTTTGCCGCTATCCTGGCAGTTACCAGTTGTGCCACAGCTCAGCATGTGGGTTTGCCCAGGCCAGAGCCAGGGACTGGATCCCTGGACCTCACAGTTGCAAGGCAAGCACTCAACCTGTTGAGCTATCCTGGCATCCCCTTCTTTTTTTCTTTTTCTAACTGGTTAGAACAAGAGAAATAACCTAAGTAATCTGTTGCCCTGCAAGGGGGTTTTTATTTATTAATAAACGTTTCTTAGAATAATGTTCATTTCTCCCTAGTTTTAATTAATACATTCTCAGCATATAGAAACTATTGGGGGGGGGGGGGAGTGAAGTTAACTGTGCCATTCTACCTCAAAACTATACCTCTGAATTTACTAATATTAATATATTGCTTCATGCAATTGAGACAGTGTGAGGGGGCGGGAGGGGAGCTGAGAAAGAAGTCAGAGGGTTTCCATGGGAATTCCAAAACACCATGGACAACTAAAGGAAACTGGGGACAGAGTTAGAAGGCCCAGCTCCAGCTCTGGGAGAGAGTGAGCATGTGGCCTGGAGCTCCTGAACATCCAGGAGGGCTCAGAGCCACACAGCCCACTGAAGACGCTGAGTTGGCTCAGAGCAGGAATGGGGGAGGGAGTCACTCACCTTGAAAGGTCTACTTTCCTAAGCCCTAGGAAATGTAAGATCTTCCCTGAGTTGACTATAAGTCTGCTTATAAAATTCTATCTCTGTTTCCTTATAATTGTGCACAGGTCAAGTTCTTTACTTTCCTCTCTCTTTTGCTCTATTGTTTCCTATTTTTGTTACAAACTTTTTCTTACACTCACATTGCCTCTGGGAGAAGATCTCTTGCTAAAGTCCTTCTTCCGTCTTTTGGAGGTAGGGACATTCTTGAGCCACTGTTAATAATGGCCTCGTTTTTAATCATTTCCTTTGGGCTCAAGTTTTAAAAAAACTAGGAACATGTCTTAGCTGTTCCTATTCTAACCTCTAGAGCCAAGGCAGGAATTACTATTCATTGGCATTTCCCTGACATACAACAAAGCATTTTTTTCCACCAAGGAGAGTTCCTCACTGGATCCTTCAGGCACATACAAGTATGGAGGAAATGCATTTTGTAGTGAATGGGAGAGAGAATGGTTTCCGTGGCACTGCCACACAGGTTTGGCTTGGGTCATTACATACTTCCCAGAAGGTTCAGGGGACTTCCAAGGGAAGCCCCTGAACCTGCAAAGAATGCTCAGGAAGCAAGCTATAAACTCTTAAGAGTCACTTATGTGGCTGCCAGTTCCTCTTCTAAAATCCACTCCCTAGAATCTCTGGAGCTCTGGACATGGAGAATGGATTGTGACCAGTATATAGGCTACCTGAGAAACTGGTATCAAAGGTCCATATATCCATACCCTTTGACTCAGCAAGTCCATTTCTGGGGATTTAGCTTACATATATACATGTTTAATGATGTGTGAACAGAAAAGTCAAGTTTTTGAAATGGCAAAAGATTGGAAATAACTCAAAATCCAATCACTGAGGATACTGATTAAGTAAATTGTGTTACATCCATACAATAAAATTCCATGAAGTGGTAAAAAGGAATGAGGAAGGGAAGCCGGGATGGCTCAGTGGGTTAAGTGCTCGCTTTGCGGCCCTGGGATCTGAGGATCGAATCTCGACCCCGGCCCGTGCGAACCCATATGCTGAACTGAGGTGAGCTTCCAATGTGGGAGGCCCCAGTTTGATTGCTGGCGCAAGATTCCCATGTATAGGAGGCCCCTGGCTTGGCCCCCAGCTCTTGGGGGCATGCCTCCCATGCGTGTGTGGGGGGGGGGCGGCCCAGTTCCCACCCTGAGTGGCCCCCACCCACCTGTGTGGAACAAAACCATGTTGAAAACTGATGATGTACAACTATGGAGACTGCTCTGCCCCCCCTTACCCCCCCCAGCAACTTCCGCCCCACTCAGCCCTTCTTACAATAATCTTTAAACAACAACAACAACAACAACAACAACCAAGGTGCAGCAGAGTGTGGATAACTAGCTCCTGTTTGTATTCTAAAGAGGGAAAAAGTTGAGAATACATATATACTTGAACTTTCTTGTATATGCATAAAGCAAATGAAAGGAGAGGTAAAAAGTGAACCCCTGGGGGGCAGATGGAAAAGAGACTTTTCACTCATAGTGATGATAAAACACCAGCTAATAAGTAAGTACTGGCTGTTAGTAAATAGAAAAGAGGTTATTGATTCAGTAGCTGATAAAATTTTTAGGTTTTCTTTTCCCCAGAACAATGTGACCCCTTTAAAAAGCATGTTTACAAACAGCTCTTGAAGTTTTCTAATTTATTACTATAAGGCTCCTGTGCAGACACAAGATTGTCATAGGATCATCCCTCGACTATCATTCCATATGTTAAAGCCCTGGTGGGACAGGCTAGGCTGTCAGCTGGCAAGTACTCTCTTATTTCCTTTCTGTATGCATAATCTTAGGAAGCCTTCTTTTATTTTATTTTATTTATTTTGTTAAAGGTTCATTTTACTGTGTTTGAGAGAGAGAGAGAGAGAAGGGAGTAGGGCCTAGAGCAGTCTCCATAGGTGTACATCATTAGTTGCAACATAGTTCTTTTCATTCCACACAGGTGGCTGTGGGGCCGCATGGGGCGAGAACTGAACTGGGGGCCTCCCACATGGGAGGCGAGACCCTTCACTGCCAAGCCAGTATATCCCACCACAGGAAAGGAAGTACTGTCTTTTATCCCAGCGGTTACCAGTTATGCCACAGTTCAGCATATGGAGTTCACATGGGCCACGGTTGGGAATTGAACCCCAGACATTACTATTGCAAGGCAGGCACTCAACCGCTGAGCCATCCCAGCATCCCTAGAAAGCCTTCTTTTGAATTCAGAGTCTGTGAGTTCAACGTTCATAATAATGATACTTTTTAAAAAGTATTACTATTAAAATTTTTTTTTAATTGGCAATAAATCCTATCACCAGGAAAACAGCAAACCTAAATCCAGCTTCAGTTACTATCTAGAAATAGCTAGAAGCTATTCCTTCACTAAAGCTTGAAGGAAGAACTTCTGGGGTATAAAGTGATATACAAATTACTGCCTTGCTACTATTTTATCTCTTAATAGTTATTTATGCCAGGAAGTCACCCAAAATGATACAGAGTCACTTAACCCTAAAAGAGGGCTAAGATCTCCCTTGGGATAATATTCTACTATGGCACTGGGAACCATGGTCTTTTTACACAAAGTGAATCCTGATTGTGATGAGAGTAAATTTATAGTTGCCATCAGTCTGTATGAGCTTTAGTGAGAATTACAAAGTGAAATTCATTTCTTTAGATATTTAACATCTAACAATTGGCAAATCATCCTAATATAGTTATTCTCTTGGACTAAGATACTTTACTGTCACCTACAAGAACATTTTTTTATAATATTTTAAATTCTTGATGAGATGGCATTCCCTAGAGTTATGCAGTGCACAACCTGCACAACCATACTGGGCAGCTCTGAGTACTTGTAGGTTGTATCACGTGGTCAAGCATCCCCCACAAGCAGCAGCACAGTGGCTAACAGGCCACAGCATTACTATTGCAGCTCTTGGGTTGGCTTGCCACACTTCATAGAGTTCGATGTTAAGGAGAAAATGATTCAACCTAAATAGTTTCAGATAATTTATTACCTACACACATGTGAAGGTAATAAATTATCCTCATGTTCCTAGTCCCACAGGATGAGACCAAATTAGACGGATCAGAAAACTGCAAACTAAAGCCAAGCAGCTTTATAGCCTGTAGCCAAGTTTACTTCAGGTGATTGAAAGTCCTGTGCCCCCCTCCCTTTTTTTATTTATGTTTTTTATTTTATTGTTTTTGACAGAGAGAGAGAGAGAGAAAGAGAGAGACAGAGGAGGGCCCAGAGCAATCTCCATAGTTATATGTCATCATCACCTTTCGTTCCACACAGGTGGGCGGGGGCCGCACAGGGTGGGAATTGGGCTGGGACTTCCCACAGGGGAGGTATGGCCCCACATCCAGGGGTTGAACAGTGTAGGAGGGGGGCCAAGAACCGAGCTGGGGGCCTCCCTCATGGGAGGGGCACCCCAGTTCAGCATGTGGGTCCACATGGGCCATGGCTGGGATTTGATCCTTGGTCACCGAGGCTGCAAAGCGAGCGCTTAACCCACTGAGCCATCCCGGCTTCCCCTGTGCATAACTGAAATGAAGGAAGATAATGAGAAATGTCCTTGTGGCAATCTCAAAATAAAGGGTGGGTGATTGACCTTATGGCAGTTCCTTACAACCCAGCATATCTTCCTTAATTTCAGAAGCAATCACAAGGCTTTCAACCAAAACTTGGGTGAGACTGCAGTTAAGCTTTTCCTAGTGGCCTGTGTGAAGACACTCATGTCACCAGAGTGCCAGGGTGGAGCTGTTCCCCTGTATTGATGACCTACGATATTTCATCCGATATTTCCCGCAGGTCAATGGATAAGAAAGACTAGGAGGAAGGAAGTGAGGAGCCTAACATAAATAGAACGTATTGACAAATCCACCGCAGAGGACAGGGCTTGAGTCTGAGTAGGACTTGGGCAGTTGGTTCCAAGGCCCCAGCACTGTACATCGCTGCGCGGTGGGGGTCCAGGGGAGAGTGGCTTTGGCTGGAAAGGGACCGCCAAAACAGCAGCTAACACAGCCCCTCTGCTTGTTCTCTAAAGGTCTCCCGCCTCAGCACGATGACACTGCCCAAGAAAACGAGGCCACTGCTCTTGTTCCTGCTTCCCCAGCTGGTCCTCTTAGCTCTGGTCATCCACTTGTACAGCCACAACCACAATCCCCTGTCTCCACAGGAGGAGCCCACGCGCACGCACGTGCTGGTCCTGTCTTCCTGGCGCTCTGGCTCTTCTTTTGTGGGGCAGCTCTTTGGGCAGCACCCAGACGTCTTCTACCTGATGGAGCCCGCCTGGCACGTCTGGATGAGCTTCACACAAAGCACCGCCTGGACGCTGCACATGGCAGTGCGGGATCTGATCCGCGCCGCCTTCCTGTGTGACATGAGTGTCTTTGATGCCTACCTGAAACCTGGGCCCCGCACTCAGTCCAGCCTCTTCCAGTGGGCCAGCAGCCGGGCCCTGTGCACCCCGCCTGCCTGCAACGTCTTCCCGCGGGACACCCTCGTGTCCCAGGACCACTGCAAGCTCCTGTGCGGCAAGCAGCCCTTTGAGGTGGTGGAGGAGGCCTGCCGCAACTACAGCCACGTGGTGCTCAAGGAGGTGCGCTTCTTCAGCCTGCAGGTGCTCTACCCGCTGCTCACCGACCCGGCGCTCAACCTGCGCATCGTGCACCTGGTGCGCGACCCGCGCGCGGTCTTCCGGTCCCGGGAACGGACCGTGGCAGAACTCAGGACTGACAGTCAGATTGTGCTGGGGCAGCAGTGGAAGACACTCACGGAGGAGGAGCAGCCCTACTATGTGATGCAGGCCATCTGCCACAGCCAGCTGGAGATCTACAAGGCTGTGCAGTCCTTGCCCAAAGCGCTGAAGCGGCGCTACCTACTCATGCGCTACGAGGACCTGGTCCGGGACCCGCTGGGCCAGACTGCGCGGATGTACAGCTATGCAGGGTTGCGATTCTTGCCCCGACTCCAGACCTGGGTGCACAACATCACTCGAGGCCAGGGCACGGGCAGTCATGCCTTCCGCACCAACTCCAGGGATGGCCTCAACGTCTCCCAGGCCTGGCGCTGGTCCTTGCCTTATAGAAAGGTTTCTCAACTTCAGAAACTCTGCGGTGACACCATGAATTTGCTGGGCTACCGCCTCGTCACATCTGAGCAAGAGCAGAGAAACCTGTCGCTAGATCTTCTGTCTTCCCGGACCCTGTTCCAGCAATTCTACCAAGAGGGTTGAGGAGGTTCTGTCTCCACTTGGCATTAGATCTGCCACATTAACTGAAGGCTGCTTCTGAGCCTTAATTACGTCTCTGTCGGTATACACGTGAGCACAGGTTGTGCCCACACATGCTCAAACTGAGAAATCTTTGTGTCTCTACTCGTGTCTAGAAAACAGACTCGGTAATCTTACATGAGCGGCACATCCCACCACAGAAGGGGGAGTATTGTCTTTCTTCTCTTCTTGGCCTTCCTATCTTTGTACCACAGAGGCTTCATGGCCTGGGATCCTATTTGGCACCACACACTATCAGGGGAGTAGATCCATTAACTTCTCTTTCCACATCTTGCCCAATGGGAAAGGAGAGAGACAGGACAAAACAGAGAAATGGGTTTTCCAGCAAAGAGACCACAAGGTACATTCCACAGGGATGTGACCTCTAAGCCTTGGAGCTCCCAGTGGATTCAAAACAGGAATGGGGAGCAGGGTTGGATGCTTACCCATGAGCTTGACCATCACAGCTATCCATTCTCACAAGCACAAAACAAAATCTCTGCACAATACAGCAAGTTCCTAAGTTCATGCAGTGGCTGGACCCTATTTGGATGTCATTTCCCCTCAGTGTTTCCCTAACACATGGAGGATTTTGACCTGTGAAGCTGCCCTCCATTAACATCAAAAGTAAGATTCTAGTGGAAGCCGGGATGGCTCAGCAGGTTAAGCGCTCACTTTGCAGCCCCAGAGCCCGAGGATTGAATCCAGGCCTGGCCTAGGCAGACCCATATGCTGAACTGGGGAGTGCAGGAGGCTCCCGGCCCAGTTCCTGCCCTGTGCAGCCCCGTGCCCACCTGTGGAGTGAAACTATATGGAAAACTATTGCTGTCAACTGTGGAAATTGCTCTGGGCCCTCCCCCTTCTCTCTGTCTCTCTTTGTCTGTCTCTCTTTGTCTGTCAAAAAACAGTAAAAATAAATCTTAAAAAAAAAAAAAGATTCTGTTTGAAGTGTCCCCTTTTATGCTTTCTAATTACTTAGCAATAAACATTCATTCTTAGGGGATCCTAACCTAAAGAGCATAACCATCTTTATACATTTCTTTACCCCTCCCTTTTTTTTTTTATTATCTATCACCCACACATAGAAAATTTGCTAAGATAGTGTTTGGTTGTCAGATGATAAACTAAGTCTAAACTGATCAATATTGATCGATACATCACCCTCTTAAGAATTTGTAGAAAGCAGACAACCAGCAACTAAGCCCTTTCTTTCTTACATGAGGCTTAAGTTCTAACAATACTAGATGCATCACTCTAGGGTCAGGGCGATGAGTTCTTTTAATCTGATCCCTCAGCCAGGACTAAACTGAATATATTAGAGTGCTTCCTGGTCCTTTTTCCTAACAAGAAAAGTTGTTTCTCCCAGTCTTTGCAGCATTCCCCAAATCTAATTATGTATAGAATCATTAGTTAAAAAAAAAATGCATTTTGACATGCCTTAGCTCAGATTTACTGGAATTGAAATCTCCCAGGGTGAGGGATGGGATTCTGTGTATTTATCAAGCAACTCTGGTGACTCTTCCATGGCCAGTCGGACAGTAAGCACACCCTCTACAGGGTGGCAACATTCTTGGCCTTCTTGCTCCAAGACAGATGACTTTTCAGGGCATGCCAAGTGTTATATCTATACTACTGACTCCTGACATTGGTGCTACCCTCAGGTTAGAAAGAATAGGAAGAAGGTACCTGTCTGTAACTCCATGGACCACTGAGTCCTAACTTTTCAAATATTTCACTTTGTCCAAACTGAGGAATACCATAATTTCATCTTTCCTTTTGTTCCCACTGCCACCTCTGACAGGGTCCTCACATCATACAGCTCCTCAGCGTCAGATGGGAATTCTCCCACTTGACTCTGCCAAGTGGCCTTGGGCTGTGCCACCCACCTGGGATGCTTGAGCAGCGACCTCTGCCAGCTGAGTCTTGGGGTTCATTTACACGTGGCCCTAAAGGCGTGTACTCATTCTAACACCCAAACCCACGCCACGCAAGACAGTCCTCAGGAGGCTAGGCTCCCCCATGCAAGTGCTTCTTGCTTCTGCAAACACAGGACAGTCTGCTACAAAGTCATGAGCTATTGCAGCCTCTTTACAAGTCTACCCCGGTGTTGCGGGAGCCTGAGTGAGCGATGAGACAGCCTCCTGTTGATGGGCTCAGGTGGCGGGCGCTGGCATTCAACCAGAATGGCAGTACCCCTAGTATGGGGCATGGGGAGTCCGGGGAGCTGAGAACCTGGGACAAGTGTGGAAGGTGGTGTTCTGCTAAACTTCCTTTCTAATTTGGGGACATCTGTTCCATCTCCAAACCCCAGCAACAGAAAGGCATCTGTTTGCCTCCTCAGCCAGTGTAGCTGCTTGGGGTGTGAGGGTGTTGAATCATAGATGAGGGATGAGTTTGATCTAAATTTCTCAGGGCTAGTATTTAGGTTTGGGGAATGAGCTTTCTCATGTCTAGAGCAAACATAATTGCCTGAAACACCTCATGGCAGGACAGTAATTGATATTTTTACAGAAAATAATTCTAGGCAACTGCCCTAAGCCTCCACTTTGAGAAGAGAATGGAGTCAAAATTTTGAAGGAGTTTTTTGAGGATCAGAAAGGGATAGCTTTGCTCACTTTGCAGCACCAGGGACTGAGGATCAAATCTCCGCCCCAGCCCGTGTGGACCCATGTGCTGAACTGGGGAGTGCTCCCAGTTCAGTTCTCTCTCTGTCTCTGTCTCTGTATCTCTCTCTCTCTCTCTCTCTCTGTAAATAAATAAATAAATAAATAAAACTTAAAAAAAAAAGGGATAGCTTTGAAACAAAGGGGCTTTGACTGTAATTTAACTGTGTTACTATGGAGCTTTATTTTCTATATATTAAGAGTAATTGCTTCATTTTAAATAAATTTTAATTAATATTATTCTTTTCAACATATGAATAGTAGTTATGGAAAGAGATGGGAAGGTAGAATCAACTCGTGATTATTTTTGTGCAAAAGTCTGCTAGTGTATTGTCTGTAACATGTTTCTCAAAAACAGTTTATAATTTACTATGGGGTTTAAACCCAAACTAAATATAAATTAATTTCACTGACTGAGTATATAATCATAACTTCTTTTTTTTTAATTTTTTAATTTTTATTGTTTTTGACAGAGAGAGAGAGAGTGAGAGAGAGAGAGAGAGAGCTGGGGGAACTCCCCAGTTCAGCACATGGGTCCGCACAGGCCGGGGCCAGGATTCAATCCTCGGTCCCCAGTGCTGCAAAGTGAGTGCTTATCCTACTGAGCCATCCCGGCTTCCCCTATGACTTCTGTTAAATTACTTTCACAGACCAGCAAAGCAAAATTAAAAATGAATATATGTGAGTGACACAGGCCCGTTAACAATAAATCATAGGTCTTAGCTGGAGATCCCAATACCTTGGCATTTTTGTCGAGGGCTATGCCTCTCTTCCACATAAATGTTCCTGGTCATTCAGAGAAAAGTTATTTTTTAAATGCAGTATTGAGGGAAAAGAAATGATAAATAACCAGATGAAGAGATTTGAGCATAGCATTTCAGGTAAAGGGTTTCCTCATTCATTCCATACATTTAATAGGAATCTACTATACGCCAAGGATTGTTGTAGGTGCTGTGGATTTAGCAGTCCACACCAGGGCAAGCCCCTCCTTTCTTGCAGCTTATATTCTAGTCTGCTGGGAAGTGGAGGAACAAATAATGACTGTATGTCAGATGATGGTAATGCCATGAGGAAGAATAAAGCAGGATAAGAACCTAGAGGGTAAAGGAGGGTACTGTTCTAAAGACAGTGATAAGAGATGTCTTCATTGAGAAAGATATTTGAGCAGAGAGCCTTGTGAAGCAGAGATCTGGGGCAAAGTGCCCCAGTAAGCACCAGTGTCAACAAGGACAGAATCAATAAGGGTCTAGTGAGAATCTGCTTGTGCTTGCAACTATGCTGTGTGTTTTGGGAGATAATGAAGCACAGACATTACAGGAGGACAGTATGACAGAGAGGTTATGTGCTTATGAGTGCCTGGGCCCTGGAACCATGAGGCCTAGGAGACCCTGCTAGTACTGTGCCCGGGCAATTGTGCCCCGTCCAGCGGGGCATGACAATGCGGCCTGAGGGGGAACCTATGAAGGACAAGAGACAGGAGACACAAAGAAATGGAGGCAAGACAGGATTCTGATCAAGCCTCCAAACTTTATTTCTGTTACAGCGGCATATATACTGTAGGGACAAAGGAGGGCAGGGCTGTCTGCTTAGTGAGGTATTTGTCAAAGGGTGATTGGTTGTAGGGTAAGTGGCAGCTCAGGATTGGTGGAGGATTCGCGGGCTCTAGCGGGCAGTCCAAGCAAGGGAGGGGTGGGCTATGCGTGGGAGATACTATTGAGTAACAAGTTATCTTTAACTTCAGGCCAGACTGCAAGG
>PVKE010017095.1:0-31178 GCA_004027555.1 Craseonycteris thonglongyai
ATATATATATATATATATATACACACATATAAATATATACATATACATATATAAATATATATATGTATATATATATTTATTTATTTATTTATTTTTTAGGGTAGTGTGCATACTTGACTTAGTTTGTGTTATCTAATTTGAAGTCCATTTTGTGTAGCAATATGTGTGCTTAAAGATTAATGACAAAAAGGAATTCCAATTTCAGCTCCAAAATAAAAAAGCTTGGAAGTTGTCATTTTCATCCCTACTACCAGAAAAAGCTGAATAAACTAAAAATTCATCACTTGTCTTGGACTAAATATAGTTCTGAGGTCACAGGGCAGTCAGCCACTCTGAAATGTGAAGAAAGATATGAAACCAGGGAGTCACAGTCAAGACCTTACTTTCCTGAAGCAGAAGCCACTGAAGTCACAAACTAGTAACATGTAAACGATAATTTTGATGAGTTGCTGGAGACTGAGTATGGACTAGAGTGAGTCAAACTACTGGAGGCTGCAGTGTTAGGGAGACCCCCCCACACTTCCATAGGTTTTGCCTTCAGAACCCCCAGTAGGTTCTCACCACAAAGAACTCCCGTGAGGGAGGCCCCCAGTTCAGTTCTCACCCCTAGCAGCCTCACATCCACCTGTGGGATGAGAAGAATAACCATTATGAAATATGTCCAGAGCCTTCTCCATAATGAGGACCTACTTTCCAGAGGAAACTGTAGGGTCTGGCAGAAGTAACGCTCCAGCAGAACTAAGGCTCCTTTTTTATGAGCTGGTAATGCTCTGGTAGAGCCTTACTTCTACTGGGCCCTGTATTTTACCAGAGCCTTATCCCACCTGGGCAAGGACAATTCTCAGACTATAGCCTCTGCCAGCCTTCATAGCCTTACTAATAGAGATTTAATCATAAAATCATAGAACACTTGCCCTTTTCCATGCTTTACCACCATGCCAACAGTGCTCCAGTGTAATTACAGTTCATTACAGCTAGGAGTGCTGCAAAACTTAAACTCTAACAAGAAATTCCTAGGGAAATCCCAAAACAACAAGAGACAAAAACACTAGGGTGCTGCTAGGATAGCTCTGCAGTTGAGCAGTTGAGTGCTTGCCTCCCAATCCTGAGGTTTGGGGTTTGATCCCTGGCCCCAGCCCATGTAAACCCCACATGCTGAACTGTGGCACAACTGGTAACCATCACAAAAGATCAGCAGGGAAGGTTCTCACCTATGCGGAAGACCCTCAGTTCTGTTCCCACCCCACGCAGCCCCACATCCACCTGTGGAATGACACCATGCCACAACTAATGATGTACAACTATGGAAGCTGCTTTGTCCTCTGCCTTCTCTCAAACAATAAAATTTTAAAAATAATAATCTTTAAAATAAAAAGAATAGGGGCATTCCAGTTTCAGATGTCCCCTCTTGTCAGAGAGCTTTCCTTCTTTCAGTGGGCATTTCCACTTTCGGGTGCCCCCTCTCATTTGAGAGCTTCAGCTTCTTTCCTTTATTAATAAACTTTGCTGCTTCACCTTAAATAAATAAATAAATAAATAGAATATTTTTTAACAAATGAAGAATGCCTTTGTTAGGCTTATCAGTAGACTGGACACTTGGGGAGAGAAATCAGTGAACTTAAAAATACATCAATGGAAACTTCCCAGACTGAAATGCCAAAAGATTGATAGCAAAAAGAAAATTAATTCCATTTAACAAGATGTTTACTAAAATTGAACTTCATCTAATTTTTTCCCATTCCACTGTGCTGTCTCACATTTCAATATATTGCCTGTTTTTGTCACCAGACTTACCTGTATCTTTTAAACTATTAAAATAGTAATCATCCCTACTTCCCTGATTTTGAGGTGATCTTTTCCTCCTTATATCCTTTTAATAAAGAAAAACATGTCCTTTGTTTTTTTTGTTTGTTCGTTTGTTTTTGTTTTAAATCCCATTAGGCTTGGAGACCTCATGTTAGATTCAACATTTTTTTTCTACATTAAAAGAGGACTTGGGGTGGGGTTGGGCAAGGGATATTGTCAATGTTTCTGTCTTTGGGGAGACTTATAATAAAGCCAATTACCACAAAATTAAACTTGATTACAGGGTGTGTACAGTGCAAAACATTTTAAAACCAAGATGCAATTGTTATGAGTGTCTTATCGCCTGTTAATGAAGCAATTGCTACAAGAACTCTACACAAGACATGGCTTATGTACAGCTTCTCATAAAGTAGTCTCTAATTAAAACTCATTGGGTAGGCTGTCACCAGAAATTTGTTTTGGACACTGATGTATCCCAAGCATTTAAGATATTACCTGGCATATAACTGGTGCAAAATATGTGAAATGAACAAATGATTAAAATTGTATTACTGTTATGCATGTAGGAAAAACTTCTACTGAGGAAAAACTGAAGGAGTATTGTTCATCATAGTTTTGTCAATTTCATTTATATTTCAAAGAACAAACTTGTTTATATTAACTTTTCTATTTTCAAGTCCATTGAATTCTGCTCTTGCCATCATTCTTTCATTCCCTGCTTGCTTTGGGTTTCGTTTGCTCTTCTTTTTACACTTTAAGGTGGAAGCTTAAATCTTTAAGACCACTCTTTTCAAATATAAATTTCCTCTAAATCCTGCTTTAGCTGCCTCCCACAGATTTTGATATGTTGTGCTTTCTCATTCATTCATTTCAAAATATTCAAAGACTTCTTCTTTGACCTATAAGTTATTTGTTTTTGATAAGTGTTTTGTTAACTTTCCAAATATTTCAGATTGTTCAGGCCAGGTATCTTTTTCAAGTCTTTTTAATTGGTTGAGGGTTTGTTTTTTTCTCTGATTTGTTAAAAAAGTAATTGTTAAATTCTATGGTGGTGAGCACATAATGCAATTTATAGATGATGTGAGGAAGCCCAGATGGCTCAGTGGGTTAAGCGCTAGCTTTGCAGCCCTGGGGACAGAGGATCAAATTCTGGCCCGGGCATGTGTGGACCCAGATGCTGAACTGGGGTGTGCTTCCCATGCAGGATGCCACCAGTTCAGTTCTCGCTCCCCGGTTCAGCCCCTGGCTCGAGGGGGTGTGCCTTCCATGTGGGAGGCCCCCAGCCCAGTTCCTGCCCTGAGAGGCCCCCTCCTACCCCTGTGTGGAATGAAACTGTCAAAAACTGATGACATACAACTATGGAGACTTCTCTGGGCCCTACCTCTTCTGTCTCTGTCTCTGCCAAAACCAATAAACTAAATCTTAAAAAAAATACACAGACAATGTAATGTAGAATTGTAAACCTGGGACCTATGTAATTTTCACCAACCAATGAGGTTTGTTTTATTGTGCAATGTGATCTATCCTGGTGAGTGTTTCCTGAACACTTAAATATGTATTCTGGTGTTGCTGGGTGAGGTGTTCTATAAATGTCAAGTCAAGTTGGTTGAGAATGCTCTTCTATATCCTTACACTATTTTATCTATTTGCTTTATCAGTTACTGAGAAGAGTGTTGAAATCATCAAGTATGATTGTGGATTTGCTTATTTTTCTTTTCAGTTCTTTTTTTCTGCATGTGTTTTAAAGTTCTACTGTTAGGTGTATACGTTTTTAAGATTATTATATCCTGATAACACTTTGACATTAATATAAAATGACTTTTTAATCCCTGGTAATATTCTTTGTTCTGAAGTGTATTTGATATTAACATTGCCACTCCAGCATTTTTTTACTGATGCTTCCATGATACGTTTTTCTCCATTCTTTTACTTTGAATCTCTGTCTTTATATTTAAAATGGCTTTCCTTTAGATAGTATAAAGTTGAATGTTACTTTTTATTCAATCCGATATTCTGTCTTTTAATAGGTATGTTTATGACACTTACATATCATATTATAGGATGGATTAAAATCTAGTTTTCTAATTTTAAAATATTTGTTGCATCTGTTCTTTGTTCATTTTATTTTTCTTTGATAATTTTTTTTGTGATTCCATTTTATTTTCACTGTCAGCTTATTTACATCTCATTATTTCTTAATGGTTGCCCTAGGACTTAATATGTATGTATATTTAAATATTCAAATACTGTAATTCTGCCTCATTATTATGTATCAACCTTACAATGTAATCCCAATTTCTCCACCCCATATTCTGTGCTATTATCATTTTACTTTTACCTATCTAAACCCATAATACATATGTTTCCACATATGTTAGACTGCTTCATATTGCCTCAAAGCTCTCAAGTGCTCTTTTCCCCCTCCAATCTTTTTCTCTTTGTGTTTCATTTTGGGTCATTTTTATTTACATACCTTCAAATTCACTGCCTCTTTCCTCAGCTGTGTTAAGTCTTCTGTTGAACCTGTCAAAGGCATTCTTCATGTTCTTTACTGCTTTGGTTTTTAATCTAATATTTTCACTTATTTCTTTCTTATATTTCCATTTTCCCAGCTAAAGTTACCCATCTTTTCATGTATTGTCTATTTTTGCCATTAGAGGCTTTAATATAGTAATCATAGTAATTAAAATTTTCTGTCTAAGAGTTTTGTTCTGTCAATTGCTTCATTTTTACACACTTTTTATAATGCTTTTTCTTGCCTTTTTTGGGATCTCAATTTTTTTTTTAATAAATGCAGACATCATGTGTAAGAAAGTAGAGACAGGGGAAGCTGGGATGGTTCAGTGGGTTAAGCGCTCACTTTGCAGCCCAGAGCCCAAGGATCGAATCCCAGCTCTGGCCCATGCGAACCCATATGCTGAACTGGGGTGTGTTCCCAGTTCAGTTCTTGCTGGGGCCTACGTGGGAGACTCCTGGCCCAGTCCCTACCCTGTGCAGCCCCGTGCCCACCTGTGGAGTGAAACTATATGGAAAACTAATGCTGTCAACTATGGAGACTGCTCTGGGCCTTCCCCCTTCTCTCTGTCTCTGTCTGTCTCTCTCTTTGTCAAAAAAACAGTAAAAATAAATCTTAAAAAAAGAAAGGAAGTAGAGACTACAGTAAATAATATTTATGCCTGGAAATAAACACACCTATTCTTCTGTTATAACAGTGTAGGAAGTTGAATCAATGGAGTTAGGAGTTGAGCTGGATTTGAACTTTGTTGTTGCTATGGTTATCTTCAGTGCTCCACTGTCTACAATTTTCTCTCGATTTATCTTTGCTTATGTTGAGGGCTGGTTTCTTTTAGAAGGATACATTCAATGTTCCTGACCCACCCTTAATGTTAGGCTTTCCCTGTGTTCCTGCATGTCAGCAAGTGTTTCCACACTCTGACTCCTGCCCCTAGCAGCAGATCCCTGTTTTTGATTGCTCATGCTTGCTAGACAGGTGTTGAAAGGAGGGGCGGGGGGGGGTTCTCTTTTATCCTGGTTCAATGATAGGTCAGCTAGGTCTCTAGCATATGTGTGTTTGAGGGAAGGCATCTCATATATTGGAAATCTTTTCCTTAATGGTAAGTATTCACTGTTTTCTTACTGCTTTTAAAGAAAGTTCCAAAATCCTAACCTGGCCTGTAAAGGCTTAATATCTACCTCTTCAAGTTTCCTTCTTCAAACTTTAGCCACAGTGAACTTCTTTGAGTTCCTTCCTGCCAGAGGGTCTTTGTATGTGTGGGTCTCTGCCCTCAGGAGACTGCAAGTCCACCAGCCATTTTGTCGATGAGGTGATGCATGCTCTGGATGGCAGAACAGAAAAGTAGGAGCTTTGGTTTTTTATGGCCAAAGAGCCACCATACCAGCTCAGGGCTGCCTAATTCCTGACTTCATGCTATATGAAAGAAAACTAAACTCATAATTTATGTAAGCCTCTGTGTCCTCTTTTTCACCCAGGATTCCAATTCTGTTAGCCAAATGCAATTTCTAACTTATACCACCGCTATCTCGTCTTAATCTCATGGGTGAAAGTGTTAAGAAGAATGAAACTTTTGTAGCACTAATTGCCTTTAAAAATCAATGTTTGATTTTAAAGATTATTAGTAGGTAGAATGAAAATACCTGATTTCTTTTCTCACATTTTCCTCTCTCCCTTTTATATCTTCTAGAAGCTACTGGCCAATTTTCCCTTGCCTAAATCCATGAGCTCTCAGAGTCTTGATTTAAAAATTTGATTCTTGGTTTTGTTTTCCAAAATATTCATGCAACATGTTTGTCTAGTAATTTGATAAATTCCAGAGTCATGTCATTTACAAATTGGATAAACATGCCTTTTATATTTTCAAATACTTCGTAGATAAAAATGTAGAGTAAGACTGGGTGAACACAGAGCCCTGGGTGAAACACTAGAATATCTCTCCCCCTGCAAACAGATCAGCAACCTCTAAGTATAATCATTCAACTAGTTACCAATGCCCCAATTTCACTACTGGGGCATTTCATTTTATACTTTTTCTGTAAAAATTTACTGGGAGATTTTTCCAAAAAGGCTTCACTAAAGTCTAGATACATTATGATTTCTGTATTTCCCTTATCTGCCTAACACGAACCTATTAATTGCTTGGCAACCAAATGACAAGTTTTTAGTTGAATACATTTGGGTCAACATTATTTACCCGAAATGCTCACAGATTAATAAATATAAATGTCTTTTAAACACTAACAGGTTATAAATCTGATAATTAAATATTTAGTTACTTGATGAAGTTAAGCTTTATTATGTACAATGATCTTCTAAATCATACTAATATATTTTTGACAGGAAATATTTGTAACTTAAAAACTAATTCATTAATCAATACATTACTCTAATTCATTACTCATCAATACATAGATTATCTATTTAGTCAGGTAGTTAAACCTAATCAATACTATTTACTTCTTAAAACATGTGGTATTTCAGAACACCACACACAGTAAGCAGTACTTTAAATGCATTACTAATTCTTTGAATTTATCAAAATGTGGCTAGTATAAAGCCCTGAACATAGCATAGCTTAATAAATATACATGGAAGGATTCAGAGCATATTAGAATGCAGTAATTTGAGTGTTAAGATAATTACAAGAATAATTCAGATGGGGAATCTATTGTGTAGAAAGGAGAAAATACTTCGCATTTAGTGAAAAATAAACAAAGGGAAAACCATGTATGTCACCAGAAATTGTAAGACAAGAGAAAAAAAGAAGAATTTTTAAAGGGCCAAACTGTGGAATGACTGGCATATTTTAAACCACAAGAGGAAGAGAGTTGAAAAGCCAATAGAATTCTGACTGAGCAGAGTCCAAGGTCTCAGTCAAGAGTACTGGCAAAGGATTCCCATCTTAAGTAATAGTATCTTAATAAGAACTTTGTGCACTAATGAAGAAAACAGTGGTTAAAGGTCGGGCCATACATAATCAAGTTAAAATATGCATCATTCATGGTGAAGAAAATTCTGGTAAGGAGTGTGAGAAAGATATACATGTGGCGGCAAAGACTGACAGGGATACAGGAGAAAAAGAATATAAAGCATGAATAAAACACTTAATTCTTAAGCTTCTTGTGAGCACAGCCTTTGTTTCTCTCTGTCCTTTGGTCTTTGATCCAAGTTGATTATACCTACGGCTCTATGCATTGGCAATATTGTGTGTGTGAGAGGAACAGAGAGAAGGCACCAGATTGTCCTTTTGGTATTCTGTATAAAATGACCTGGCATGAAGCAAAGCAGGCAGTGTTGCAGACTACTTGACACAACCATCTCCCCCAAAGAGTTAGGCTCCCTGCAGTGAGGGTAGGAGATGAGTCAGATTCAGGATAAAACAGTTGCTATAGAGTAGAGTTGTTAATTCCTAATAGCAAAATGTGATGCATGCAGCATTACAAAGTATTTTAGCAAACATGTATGCGTTTGGTTATCTTTCGTTTCCCTAACTGAGAACCTTTGGTTCTAAAGGGAATTTTAGTTATAGTTGTTTGTTTTCAGTCTATCCATGGGTATTGCAGATTCTACATACATACATACATACATACATACATACATACAAAAATAAAAATGTAATGCAATCAGTGGTCTGTCAGAGAAAAGATTTTTGGCCTGAATGTTCATCTAAATCAAAGACAAATTTTATCAATTGCAACAATTAGTTGACTTTACCTTAAAAAAAGACTAAATTTTTTTTTAATTCATAGACTTTGCTTTTTAGAGCAGTTCTAGGTTTACATAAACATTGATAGAACGTAGAGTTCTCATATGTTCCCTCTCCTCTCTACACCCACAGTTTCCATTATCATTATACATTAGTGTGGTACATTTGTTACAATTGACAAACCAATATTAATACATGATTAACTAAAGTTCATAGTTGACATCAGGGTTTACTCTGTTTTGTACAAGTTTATGGGTTTGACAAATACATAATGTCATGTACCCACCATTACAGTATCATGCAGAATGTTTTCACTGCTCTGAAAGTCCCCTGTGGTCCACCTATTCATCCCTCCTTCCTCCCCACTCCCTACCCCCAATCCCCTGGAAACCACTAATCTTTCTATAGTCTCTACAGTTTTTCTTTTCCATAAATGTCATGTAGTTGGATCCACGTAGTATGTAGCCTTTTCAGACTGATTTCCTTCACTTAGCAATATGCATTTAAGGTTTCTCCAAGTCTTTTCATGGCTTGAAAGCTCATTTATTTTTATCACTGAATAATATTCCATTGTACAGCTTTAAAAAAAAATAATTATTACATTTAAAAATGATTTCCTATGATAAATTATTACTATCATAAATTATATTTCATTGTTAAGGAAGGATTTATGCCCTCCCTGTATTAAGGAGGAATCTTCTGGCTCATTTCCCTTTGGAAGATAGCTTTTCACATACAGGTCTAGACTAAAGGTCTAGAGTATTAGAGGGAAAGAGCTTTTCCTAATGATAAATGATGGATTATACTAATTAATGTTTCCTAACAGTTACAACATAACAGGGTTGAACATATCAGAGTTGCTAATCTGAAATAAGGCATGCTAATATGTATACACTATAAGTTCTAACTATATGGAAGAAATTATTTACAAAACTGGATTGCTTTATAAAATGAAGTAATTAGTACAAAACAATTTTTCTTTCCTTCAGAAAAATGCCCAAATCTAATCTAATTTACTGCAGCTGGACAGCACCTGCAGATGACTGTTTAAGTGCTCTGAACATTACACACTTATCTTTTAAATATTGATAATGCCATTTTTCATTTTCTCGACATGAAATCCCACAGGGAATCATTATGCTAATAAACCTTAATGATTCTTGCAAATAAATGATCAAACCAAATTGCTACTGTTGATTTATATTAATGGATGCCTTTAGGACTAGATTTGCCAGTACGGTGCTGCTGCCTCTTGAATCTCAATTCATCTTATTTAGCTGAAGAGTGTACATAGTTTGCTAAATAGATGAAGTGTTTAAAATGTAATGTGTTTGTGCAGTTTCACACTTCATAATGTTCAAGCATTACCATCTTGCCTTGTGGCAAATCTGCATTTAATGGTTTCATTGTATATAACATCCTTTCTTAGTTTTTCTGTTATATGCAGTTAGGAAGTGACTACTTTCTGGTTGATTCCGAATAAGCCAGTTTCCATATGTTGAATCTGATCGTTTTATTAAGACAATAAGATCTGTTTATGGATATTTTAGCCACCATAATCTGGGAATCACATCGACTATGTGATGATATGATCAAGGGCTAACTAATTGTTTGAGGGCGAAAGTGCACTGTTCAATGGCTTACTTGTCGCCCCACTTAAACCTAGACTAGTGGCTCTCTTCCTTTCCTGCTCTCACTTTCACTCGCTCTTGCACCCTCACCAAATCTATAGTAAACAGAATTCACAAAGTCAGCAATTTCCTAAAACAAAAAATGGAAAATAACTACAGAATTGTTTCTGCATTTCCTGGGTTGGGGACTCATACTATACAGAAAGAGGCCTTATTCATTTTAGATGTGAATTCAGATTTTATACAGGCAATTTTGTAAAAAGCCACTTTTATTTAAAATACTATATAATTAAAAAAAAAAATGACCTCCAGCCAGAAAATTGCAATTGTCCATTTTTGTGCATAAAAAGTCATGTTCTAAGCATGGGGGGAAAACAGAGCGGGGAGAGAATGGGCACAGAATTGAATGAAAAGTGATGTAAACTGGTAGTTAAACAGGGGATTGGAATATATATTTATATATAAATCTCAATACCATTTATACCAGTGCAGGGAACTTGTGATGCCAAATAATAATTGCTCAGAGATTTGTCACGTGGGGCACAGAAACTGTCATTTGGGGGATGCCGGGATAGCTCAGCAGTTGAGCACTTGCTTTGCAATCTCCAGGTCCAGTTCTCAAGCCCGGCCCATGCAAAGCCATATGCTGAACTGCGGCACAACTGGTAACTGCTGGAATAACTCGGTGGCAAAGGTTCCTGCCTCCCATGCAGGAGGCCCCCAGTTCGGTTCCCACCTGGCATAGGCCCACATCCATCTGTGTGGAATGAAACCATGTCACAACTAATGATGTACAACCATGGAGACAGCTCTGGGCCCTCCCCACTTCTCTCTCTCTCTCTCTCACTCTCTCTCTCTCTCTCTCTCTCCCTCTCTCCCTCTCTCTCTTTCACCTTCTCTCAAAATAAAATAAATCTTCAAAAAAAATACAAAAAACCTGTCATTTGGTTGATGACCACATTTAACTCATTGCGGAAGAGCAGAGTAGTCCCCTTCTGAAATATAAAGCTCTTATTGAGTTTAAAAAGTATGTGTGTACATACTTAATATCTATCTGTAAATTATTTGTAGAAAGGTGTTATTTTTTTCCATTTCTTAACTTTTGAAAAAGTGCCTAATTTGATCAAATTTGGTAGATTTACGGCAATTTCTTTTCTAATGAAAAATTAACAAGACCAAAAATTTTAAACCACTAAGTGACTTGTAGAATTTTCTAATTTGGCAAAATATAAGGGGCAGCTCAAATATATCATGATAAGGAAATGATAGCGCATCAGCTATGTACCTGGAGAAAATGTCGGCGTTTCTGCCTCCAGAGAGGCAGGCTAGGGAGAGGTGACTTGTGGGGAACTGAGCAGCCTCATAGGGAAGGAAAATGACCAGGCACTCAGTACCTGAGCAGAAGCTCTAAGGTCTTAGGGAGAAAGAGGGACACCATAACCCTCCAAGAGGAATGGCAGATGAAGAAGGCAGAGTCAAAGAGTCCCGCTTGCCTGTGTGCACTTGGATGTAGACAGAGGAGCACTGGTGCCGGACTGCTTAGGCTGGCCTCACACCCACCTGCTCCGTCCAGCACCATGAAAGAAAGGGAGCAGGGGCGAGTGAGGCTGCATTCATTAACTGATAAAGCTAACAGACAAGAATGGCCCCCAGATTCTATAACAACCTTACCTTGATATAATAACTGACAACGTGTATAAGGGAAATGCATGGGCAAACTTTCAGCTATATTAGAAACCATTATCCTGCTACCTTATCATTTATTGAGCACCTACTCCATGTCAGTGACTTCTTATATAATTGTCATATTCATCAGAACAACCCAGTTCATTTTACATGTGAAGAAAACAAGATTCAAAAGAAATAATATGTCAAGTTCATAGAAAGGGCTAGTGGTGGGACAGTTCTGTACCAAGTCTGTTTCCCTAACTTATGCTCTTTTCACAAGCTCAGCATTTTTCGAACTGGTAATCCCAAACAGTATTTAAGTAAAAATAGAATAGCCCTGAAAAGAAATACATCAAATCTAGTAAGCTAGGTATTGTTTTGTGAAAATTTTAGTGATAGATGATAAACAGATAAGAAGGAACAAAGAATGTATATATTAATACATATTGGAGGGGAATCTGGGATGGCTCAGTGGGTTGAGTGCTTGCTTTGTAGCCCCAGGGTCTGAGGATCAAATCCTAGCCTCAGCCTGTGCCAAACCATATGCTAAACTGGGGTGTGCCCCCAGTTAAGTTCTCACTCGAGTGAGCTTCCCATGTAGGAGGCCCCTGGTTCGACCCCCAGGTCGTGGGGGCGTGCCTCCCATGCGGGAGGCCCCCACCCAGCTCCTGTTCTGCACAGCCCCCATCCACCTGTGTGGAACAAAACCATGTTGAAAACTGATGATGTACAACTGTGGAGACTGCTCTGGGCCCTCCCCCTTCTCTCTTTCTCCCACTGTCTTTGTCAAAAACAATAAATCTTTAAAATAAATACATATTGGATTATGACATAAAATGTATTTCTTGCTATGGATCAAAGTCAAGTTTCAAAACAACTGAATTAGATCACATTGCCTCTCCCTATCTTAGGGAGAGTCTCTTCTTAATTATAGCAAATTTGTCATTTTATAGAATATTTTCCACAATGTCTAGACCATCACTCCATCCAAAATTACTTTTTCAAATAATTACTGAATCAGTCATGTTTGAGGTATTTTCCACAACTATACTAATTATTCCAACTATGGAGTACTATATCAAAGTGATCTACAATTATTCTTTCCTAGGCAAACCCAACTTTTGTTAAAATATGTACTATAATCGATGACTACAATAAAATTTTACCATGTTAACAATACATCATAGATTAGGTAACACTTTATGTACAATGTAATATACTAGTTGTACATATATATTATATATGTTCTACATAGTATTTATGGAACAGTAATAGTAACTATTTATTGAGTATCCAGTATTGGTTGATTTGTGTCCAGATAAGAAATAACAATCACATTTTTTTTTTTTTCTCAGAAGTAGAGAACAGGCTTCACGTTTTTAAAAACTGAGGCTTGGGAACCGTTGCAGGGAGACATTCACAAGATGAATTTCCAGGCATTTTGTGAGAGGCTATAATAAGAAAAACCTGGATTCAAACACGGTTTCATGATCAGATGCAAAGAAACTCGTAAAGACTTTAAGGAAGCAATACGGAACCTGTTTACAGAACACAGTGGCAAGAACAGACGATATTCTTTTTTGTTTTTAAAGATTCATTTTTATTGTTTTTGACAGAGAGAGAAAGAGATGAAGAGAAGGGGGAGGGCCCAGAGCAGTCTCCATAGTTGACAGCATTAGTTTTCCATATAGTTTCACTCCACAGGTGGGCATGGGGCTGCACAGGGCAGGAACTGGGCCAGGAGCCTCTGCATAGGCCCCAGGCAAGAACTGAACTGGGAGGCACACCCCAGTTCAGCATATGGGTCCACCTGGGCCAGAGCCAGGATTTGATCCTTGGTCTCTAGGGCTGTAAAGCGAGCGCTTAACCCGCTGAGCCATCCCAGCTTCCCCCAGACGGTATTCTTGACCTTGAACAAGTCATTCCACCTCCCTGATGTCTGTTTTCCTCCTCTATAAAATGAAGAGGGTGAGCTAGATATTCCTTGAGGCCTCTTCTAGCACTAACATTCTATGAAATAAAAGTCAACTTAAAGATTAATTGGGTTTCTGAGCCTCAAGCAATTAATTACACTGTCGCTGCCCTTTAAGAGACCCATCACAGAAGAAAATTAGATTCCACTGACAGATTTTAATCTTCACTAACTTGTTTTTAAGTCCAACATTATTTAAGATTTGTAAATGAATGCTTTTACAAAAGGTTCAATAGCTTTCAGGGCAAGGATTTTGACCTAATAGACATATTATAATACTAAGGCATTCTTTAAAAAAACAAAAACAAAAAAAACCAAGTCATTGTGATGGCTTTGTTTCTGTATTCAGAATCTCAGCAGACACTCGATCAGAATTTTATAAAATAACACACTGTGGTTTCATGAAATTCTTTACCATCTTTGTAAATGCTCAAGGACTTCTGAGGTCAGGGACTTTGTGCCCACTCCCATTTAATCTAATGTCATTAATATTTTCTTATTTTTCTTTGACTTCTGCATTTTCTTGCCTTTATCCTGCATCAGCATTGACTCATTAGTAGAAATAATTATAGTTCATATCTAGTTTATATTTAAAAAATTAAATCTCACAACATGTGTGGAACTCTGATTTCCGATACCTTGTTTCTACTTTTGTGTCATGCCCACTTGCACTGGTAGTATTTCCAACACCGAATGGCATGGGGAATAACATGAACACCCATGCTTCCATAACCAGCAAGAGAGAAACAGTAAATGCTGTTTCTGTGCACTGCTGTCCATCTTCCTGTCTCATTTCTTCCCTTTAGAGTAACGTTATTCTGTATTTAATAGCATTTTTCATTCCCATGCATTTCTTTATATTTTAATATCATGAGTCAATCTCTAAAAACCATATGATATTTTGAATGCTTTAATAACAAGACTGAGCTATACTTCTGCAAATTGTGCTTAATTCCACATTATGTTTATGAGATCGTTCCATGGTATTACATGTACATCTATTTTGTTTTCTTCGAGATATGACTTATATTTTTACTTCCTCTAAAATACATTTTAATGTACAGAAATTAAAAATCCAATATAATTACATTTATCAAGCATTTCCCTTACATCTTATATGGGGTTGTTTTAGTTTTTGACTGATTTAAACAATTCTTTAATAATGTGAGACCATAAAGCTTTTCATGGGGTTTACATATTTTTTGAATAATGTGAGGTAGATGTACAGTTTTGTAACTCTTGTCTATATGGATAACCATTGTCCCAGCACCATTATCTTTCCCTGTTGATCTGTAATGCACCAATTTCACAGTTTTAATTGCTACACATTTACAATAATATTAATACACAATACATAGTGCAGCAAGGTTTTACTTGACTTATTGTTCTTCAAAAATATGGCTATTTTTGCCCTCTATTGTTCTACATAAATTTAGATTTCCCTTGCCAGTGTCCATGAGAAGAAAGAAAAACTGTGGGACGTTTGATTGGAATTTTATCGAATCTATGGATCAATTTGGAGTAAAACCAATCTCTTTATGACAGTATGTCCTACCTTTGTACAGGGTATATCTCTATACTGTCTTTTTTGTTTGTTTGTTTGTTTTATGTCTTTTAATTAAGTTGTGTAATTTTTCTATAAAGATCTCATGCCTCTTTTTGTTAGATTTATTTTTAGTTACTCCCAATTCTTTGTTGCTGTCATAAATAATGGCTGCTTCATTTAAGGTACCAGTAGGAAACTATCACTCAGGTCATTTACAAAGATGGAGGCAGGGTTTAAGGAAACCGCCAGGGCCAGTAAGGAACCATTTGAGGAACCATTACTACTCCTATACTTGAGGGCAAGCAGAGGAGGCAGTTTTCCAGAACCCAAAGACACAAAAAGCTACAGGAAGAGAAACCTTTGCTGAGAACTGTGGCCTTCACTCAGGCATGCAGTCAGCCAGGAACAACCCCACAGGAAGAGAGGTGAGGTAATATAACCCTCATCCTCTTTTCTCCAGCCCTAGATGTGCTGCTAATGCTACTGCTGACAACTAAGAAGCCAGAGAACAAGGGGGCCTGACATTGAGAATCGATCAGTAAGTCACTCCCAGTGTAAACAGGGGTGGAGAGCCTGTCTAGAGAGGCAAACACAGGGTCTGGCAGAAGTAACACCCCTTTGTTATGAGCTTGTAAACTTTCAAAAGGGCGTTACTTCTGCCTGATCCTGTAGATGTCCAGCACTCTCTTTTACAAAATCAATTTTCTGTATATTGCTGTTATATAGGCTAGCAAATAATTTCTGTATATTTACTTTATATCCACTAGTCTTGCTGAAGTCCTTTTAAAATTCTAATCATTTATCTATAGATTCTCTTGAGTTTTCTATGTTCATAAACTTTTTTTTTTCTTTCCTCTACTTAATACCATTAAGATTTTTTTCTTCCCCTACTGAACTGGCTAAAACCTACAATAAAATTATAAAATTAAAAATAGAACTAATATGAGCATGGTTGATTTATGTTTGACATCTCACCTCTAAGTATGATATTTGCTGTAGATTTTGTATTTGCTTTTATTATTGCAAAAACAGTATGTGTATGTTGTAGAAAAAACAGATGACTTAAATATAAGACCAGAACACTATTTTCTTATTACCCAAAGATTACAACTATTAACACCTTAGAGAACTACACACTATCTGTTTATAAATGTTTAACAGAAGGAGGCTATACTTTATATGCTGTAGTGTAAAGATTACACACTGCAAACTGCTTTTCACTGTGTTTCATTCCCTTGTTTATGAAGAGTTTTCCTCCTGAATGGGGACTCAATTTTATAAGTTTATTTCTACAGTTAGAGAAACAGTTTTTTCTTAGTAATCAGTTAATGTCTACCAGGATAGTTCTAATCACATTTCTTCTTACTTGATTGTTTTGCAAGAGTGGGTGTGGGGTGGGCTTGTAATCTGGAGAGAAAGTTTTCTAGCTCAGTAAACCTTGGGTACACTGATTTCAAAACATACTGTGATAAAGTAGAACATAGCTTTTATTTGTCTTATAACTTTTATTCCATGTTTGTTTATGAAATTAAAAACGATATTTATTGTATTTGATAATTTCACTGTATAAAGTTCTTTGGGCACTAAACTAATGTTTGCTAGAAGAGAGGAGATTAGGGAGCTGGGTGAAAAAGTTGAAGGGATTAAGACATACAAAACAGTCAGCGGGGATGGATGTAGTGTAAATGTCAGTCAGTAATGCTGCAACAATTGTGTATAATGCCAGGTAGGTACTAGACTAATTGGGAGAAATCACTGCATAAATCACTGCATAAAAGAACTTGTACAACTCAACAACAACAAAAAAAATTCAATTAAAGAATGGACAGATGACCTGAATAGATACTTCTCCCAAGAAAACATATCAACAGCCAACAAATACATGAAAAAATGCTCAACTTCACTAGGTCTTAGGGAAATGCAAATCAAACCCACAATGAGATACTACCTCACACCTGTTAGAATGGCTATAATTAAAACACAAGGACTAACAAGTGCTGGAGAGGCTGTGGAGAAAAAGAAACCCTCATACACTGCTGGTCAGATTGTAAATTGGTACAACCACTATGGAGGACAGTATGGAATGTCTTTAAAAAATTAAGAATAGAATTACCATATGACCCAGCAACCCTCTTCTGGGTATCTACTCACAAAATTTGAAAACCTTAGTCCGCAAGCATATATGTACCCCAATGTTCATTGCAGCACTATTCATGGTGGCCAAGTCATGGAAACATCCAAAGTGTCCTTTGATAGATGACTGGATAAAAAAAAACTGTGGTACAATTACACAATGGTATATTACTCAGTAATAAAATAAAATACAGCCATTTGCAGAAAACATGGATGGACCTTGAGATCATCAAATTAAGCAAAATAAGTCAGACAAAAAAAATTGAGAACCCAATGAATTCACTTATATGTGGAACATAAAACTAAGAGCAACAAAGAAACAAAAACTCATGGCTATAGTTAATAGTCCAATGGTTACCAGAGGGTAAGAGGAGAGGAGGGGAGGAGAGGAGGGAGGGGCATCAAATATATGGTGACAGAAGGATAACTGACACTGGGTGGTGAGCAATAATGTAATACATAGAAGATGTGATGTAGAATTGTACACCTGGAACCTATGTAATTTTTACTAACCAATGCCACTCAAGTAAATTTAACAATATACAGCCCATTAACTTGAAAAAAATAAAAGTAAAACCACTAAATTTTATATATGCCATCAACACTTTATATGTATTATGCAATTTAGTCATTTTAACAATCCTAGGAGTAAACACCATGATCACTGTTAGTTTAGAGAGGAAGAAACTAAGGACCAGAGCAGATAATTTAGATGCCTAAGACAAAACAACTACTAAAAGATGACGCCAGGATTTGAGAGTCACATGCTAAGCCACTGGACCATATCACCATCCAAACAAAACACTAAGTAGAACATCCGTAGCAATAAAATGAAGCTGCAAGAAAGCAGATGAACTTCTCTCATCACCCCCAGGTGCTGAGAGTAGTACAGGAAGAGGGAGTTAGGCCCAAGAAGCACCTGATACCTACTCTTTGTCCCAACCACAAAATTAGAATTCCAGACAAGCAGACCATCTCTAGTAAACTACTGTCTGCTTAATGCTTGCTCAGACATACATAGAATTTACTAAGTATAACTTCCTTGTTCTTTCATGCCCATGTATTCTGCAGAGATGAACAAGTTAAGATGCAGTTTGGTCTTATTCAAGAGACTACATTTGCCAGGATGAAACACCATAGTAGAAAGAAAGTCCTTTTGTTTTTGTCCACTGGGTCTGAGCAATAAAGCGTACCATCATGGGTCCTTACTCACTTACACAATAAGAATCATCCCTGCCCCGACCTCAGGTGGACTGTCTCAGTTTTATTTCTCTCCTCTGAGCCACAGAACACATTAATTCTCAATTATGCTTACTCAGGGCCCTGATCTACAGTCCTTACATATACAAAACTATAATGGGAAGCCTGAATAATTAGTTTCTCCCACACTGTCTAGGCTGTGAGGGATTTGTTTTGTTTGTGTGTTTATTTTAAGGAAAACGCATGGGACTTGGATTCAAATGAGTCTGCAGCATTAATGCAAGCAGAATCTTATCTTTCTAATCAGCCAGACTGGCCACAGCAGATGACTAAGAAACCATCCCAGGAGCCTGGTGCATCCTGGGGAATGCTTTACAAAATATTACATAAGAATAACAATAACATCAAAAACCAACACTCTTATCTGCATAATTATAGTACATATTACCGATAGAAAAGTGGAAGTATTTCAGAAGCACAGCATTAAAAAGAAAAAAAAAATGTCAGTAGTAAAGCCAACTCAGTGGAGATTCTTGGTACATAATTTATCCAACTGCCTTGCAATAGATACCCAGAATAATATTAGCAACCAAAAAGCAACACCAACATGAAAATGCTGGGTATAGTGGATGCTGTGCCGTGTTGCCGAGATCTGACTTCAGTTCTAAGAACTTCTTTTCCTAGATGCTGGGAGTGCTGAGACAGTCCTCAGCTGTTGCCCTCTCCAGAAATTGCCCACAGCTACAGGGCACCCTTTCTCACCGAGGATCAACTTGAATCCAAAGTCTGGTTGATGTGAAACATGAAGGCCTAGCCACCTCACTGCAAGAAACATCAGCTCTAAAAGGCCATCCCAGCTCCTTGAAAGAGCTCTCAGAGGCATAGCTGAGGCCTTTGTTGAGACTGCCTTGAGCTCAGCTTTTCCTTCTGCCCGGTTCTGCCTCCTTCCCATCCACAAATATTGATCCTAATGCATAGTGTACATGCTAATCTCTGTCTCTGAGTTTGCGTCTCAGGCAACCCAGATTTGAATACTAGGAAGTCGAATTGTTTCTAACATGTGATTAAAATATAAATACTACCTTGTAATGAGAAAACATGTTTTTAACCAGCATTTAAATATAACATGGTGGGGTAGCCGGGATTGCTCAGTGGTTAAGCGCTCACTTTGAAGTCCCGGGGACTGAGGATCGAATCTCGGCCCCGGCCTGTGTGGACCCATGTGCTGAACTGGGGAGTGCCCCCAGTTCGGTTCTCACTGGGGTGAGACCCCGGCCCAGTTCCTGCCCTGTGCAGTCCTGCCCACCTGTGAAATGAAACTTTGTGGAAAAACCAATGATGTGCAACTATGGAGACTGTTCTGGGCCCTCCCCCTTCTTTCTGTCTCTGTCTCTGTATCTCTCTCTCTCTCTCTGTCAAAAACAATAAAAATAAATCTTTATAAATAAATAAATAAATAAATACAACATGGTTTTGGTATCTTAAAATCACCTGCTACAAAACTACTTTTTTCCCCAATATAGGTGGGGCTGGTTGATTTGCTACGATAGAAAAACAATCAGAAGGGAGAGGAGTATTGGAGATAAATTACCAAACTGCCAGGTTTCCATACACAGGAAATCACAATGGGGGCTGGGGATAGAATTGGAGGTATAATACATAGGAGAGGAGAAGCTAGGAGGTTGTGAGTCCCAGTGAAATCCACACAGAAAGTTTTTTGTTAGGGCATATAGCCAGCCATCCAGCTTTCTACAGAACTGATTTCTTCAAAGGGCTCTCACAAAGGCATCATGGTAAAGAAAATTTAGTATTTCTTCTGCCTTCCCTCTGTTCTTAGTCCCCTCTGCTTTGTCTGATCTCTCAGAAAATCTTTCTTTCCTGATCTTTTATTAGCTAGTAGACATATGCTGAGGGTATTGGAATTTTAGTAGAGAATTCAAGAGAAGGTGAAAACCTTTGAACATAGTGCATGAATTTGAATTGCCAATGGAAGAGTTTCAGACACCATGATGAAAGAAAGATAGAGAGTTTAGGGCAGACAGCCTGCCCAGAGGCTAAGTCAGATACTTCCCTAAAATACCTTTAATAGAGTCTTTAACCAATTGTGCCTTGTGCTGAAATTATTCATCCTCCTCACACAGACTCCTTGCTAGTACAGTCTTCTTCACTATCAGTTTGTTTCTCTGGATTTAACAGTTCATTCAATAGAGATCCAGATTAAAACAGACAAGGTACCTGCCTTCCATTAGGGGTGGACAGGGAAATAAACACATAAACAAATATTATAATGTTAAATAAGAACAATTCAGAGGAGGATAAAGCAAGGTTAAGACAGAAGTCTTTAAGCTGTGAGAGGTTAGGTTAATGAAGACTTTTTTTTTTAAGATTTATTTTTATTGTTTTTGACAGAGAGATAGAGATAGGGCCCAGAGCAGCCTCCATAGTTGTACACCACCAGTTTTCAACATAGTTTCATTCCACACAGGCGGGCATAGGGCCACACAGGGTGGGAACTGAACTGTGGTACACCTCAGTTCAACATATGGGTCCACATGGGCCAGGGCCGGAACTTGATCCTCAGACCCTGGGGCTGCAAGGCGAGCACTTAACCCTCTGAGCCATCCTGCTATCACCGTGAGGACTTTTCTGAAGACATAACACAAGAAAGATCTGAATGGTAAGCATCAAGCCATGTAAAGATTTAGGCAGAGAGCACCGGAGACAAAGGCTATATTCCACAAACAGCAAACACAAGGTGTGGCAGGAACATAGAAAATGAAAGGGAGGATGAGAGAGGGATTGGAGTAAAAAGGAAGGAGCCAGACCATGAAGAACCTTGAAGGCTAGGCTAAAGAGTTTGACTTTTGTTCTAAATGTAATAGATAGCCGTTGGGCAGACTTTTAAAGAGAAAGAAATGTGCTGTGATGTGAGTGCGTGAAGATCCCTCTAAGAGCCGCGTGGAGGCTGTAAGGGAGTAAGAGTAAAGGCATGAAGAACAGTCACGAAAGCCATGGCCATAGAGCAGGGGAGGGCTGAGAATGGTGGTGGTAGAGGCGATGGGAAGTGGTTGGGGCTAGAAATCTATTTTAGAAATAAAACTAACAGGACTTGATGATGAATTAGATGTGAGGACTGACAAAAAAGAGGTGACTCAATGATAACTCCCAAATTGTCTTTCTCAGCACAACTAAACAAATGATGATGCCATTAACCGGGGATGGGGGATACTGGGGAAGAATAGAATTGAAGGCCAGAAAAAAAGAAATCGAGTTCTGTTTGGACCTGTTACATTTGAGATGTCTATATCCCAGTGGAGATCTTGAATAGGAAGTTGTATATATAAGTCTACAGTTCAGAAGAGAGGTTGGAGCTAGATATATAGTTCTACGTGTCAACATGATAAGGATACTCTTGAAACCCATGGAATTAAGGGTATAGCCAGAGGTGGAGAGAGATTTAAAACTAAGCTCTGAGGAAAGCTAATATTTGCAATAGTGGTTTAGACATTAGAATCATGGAGAAAGCTTTAAACAAATATTGACCTTGTGCCCAGCTCTCAAAGGTTCTGATTTAGTTGGTCTGGGGTACAACTTGAGTATCAAGAGATTTAAAAGCTCCTGGTGATTCTAAAGTGCAGCTAAGGTTGAGAACTATCAATTTAAATATTGGAAGAGGAGGTCAAGCCGGAATGAGTAGAGTGAAAGGAGTCATCAGTAAGGCAAAAGAAAATCAAGAGAGCAATGTCTTGAAAGTTAAGTGAAAGGAGTGCTACAGGAATGAAATGGTTGACTGTGTCAAATGCTGATGAGAAGTCAAATGAGGGAGAGGACACAAGAATAAGAAAGGTTGGAGCAACCTAACTGTGGAAAGCTGTGATGAGGTCGTGGGGATGAAGGCCTGCCTGGGGGTGTTGGAGGGACTGGATAGTGAGGAAGTAGCTACCTCTGCCCCAGGACCAGGACCACACCAGTCCTAGGCTCAGACCCAGAGACTCTGGCTGCTCCTTGCCCAGTGGCTTTGACATCCAGTGCCCCTCAAATAACAACATCTCAATTATGTGCTTATAAAGCCAGTCAACATTTACTCCACAAAGTCACTTAGTACATGTTGAACACTTATATGTGCTAGTCATTGTTAGGCAGAGGGGATATAAAGTCAAATACAATGTGCTTCTTGCTCTCAGAGAATTTTCAGTCCATGGAGGAGGAGGGTCACATTTACAACTAAACAGTAATCTTGATTCTACATCCACAACGTCAATCTACTTTCATTCCTGTTTCCAGGAACCTAATGTAGGCCTTGAGAAATAATGTGTCCTAACACTTCTGCCTGCATCTAGTCTCTCCTTCTTGCTAATCTAGTTTAAACCTTGAGGCCAAACTCCTCTCCCTAAAGCACAACTGTTCCTGTCACTCATTGATGTATGGAGCATTGATTTAGCACCTATTAAGAACAAAAAGAAATACTAGTCTTCCCCATGACATAGGGCCAACTTCTGGTTCAAACTTCTGATTGTGTCATCTCAATCAGAAGGAACCTCAGCAGTTATATAATCATGTATGAGTCCCCTTTATGGATTTCTACATATTATAACTGAATAGCCAGAGAAAAGCACACTTAGTTGGTACTTAAACCTCCAAGGAGGGAGAATTCACTGTTTTTTGACCCCTGGGGCTGCAAGATGGGTGCTTAAGTCACTGAGCCATCCAGGCATCCCCAAATTCACTTTTTTAAAAGGAGTTCAAGGGAAGCCAGGATGGCTCAGCAGGTTAAGCACTTGCTTTGCAGCCCCAGGGTCTGAGGATGGAGTCCCAGACCCAGCCTGCAGCATACACCCATATGCTGAACTTGGGTGTACCTCCAGTTTAGTTATTGCTGGGGCAAGCTTCCCATGTGTGGGAGGCCTCCGGCTTGGCCCCTGGCTCGAAGGGGCATGCCTCCCATGCAGGAGGCCCCTAGCTGAGTTTCTGCCCTGTGTGGGCCCCACCCACCTGTGTAGAACAAAACCATGTCAAAAACTGATGACGTACAACTATGAGACTGCTCTGGGTGCCCCCACTTCTGCCTCTGTCAAAAACAATAAAAAAAAAAAAAAAGGAGTGCAATACACGTTCAAGAGGCTTGAAAGTTTTATAAGTTTTTCCTTTATAGTTTTCCTACTTACCAGTTAGTGTGCAACATTCTCGGCTGGCATTTAAGTTCTGCTATAATTTGACCCAAGGGCATTCCACTCTTAGCTTCTAATATTCTCCTTCACATTTACTTCCCCAAATGTGCATTCACACCACCACATTTTCCTGCTGTTCCCCATATCAAATGCTTCAAGACTGAATTCAAGTATCACCTTCTCCATAAAACCATCCTGTATCCCTCAGCTGACCCGTTATCTCCCTCACCTGAGATCCCTCCGGCTTAGTTTTGCTTTCCTTCTGGGTCCCCACCTTTGGTGACTGGGGCACGCGTCCTTTGTTTTCATGCCTCCCTGAAGGTCTGTGAGAGCTGGGCCCGTCTCTGTACATGTCTGTCTCCTCCACAGCACCCAGCACAGTGACTTGGAAGTCTCATTAGACTCTTGTAAAAAGAATAAAGCAGCAATTCTCTGGCTCTGTTTCCCTTTTGTGAAAGGAGGAAGCTATACTCTATTTCCCACTGACTCTAATATTCTGATTTCCAAATTTAAAGTATTAGACACTTACTGTATGCCTGCTATTTCAAAATAAAAGACACAATTGTGATTTCAAGGGTCAAGACAACACACATGAAACAATTATAAACTGAATATAATCAAGTGTTAGTTATAGGCAACAGAAAATGACAAAGGAGCTCATAGACTGAGGAGTCATCGTGGAGAATTAAGAATTAGAGAGCTTAGTTGAACTGGGCTTTGAATCCCATTTAAATAATGTAACACACAGATGAAGTACTATAGAATTGTACACCTGGAACCCAGGTAATTTTTACTCACCAATGTCACCCCAATAAATTAAACAACAACAACAAATAGAGGTCTGAGATCCTAGGCATTTTAAGCCTAAAACAAAGGCTGAGCCAGGGACACTAGAGGGAGCCAAGACCTGCGGTCTGCAGAGAGCTTTCCAGCTCAGCTGGCCTCAGGTTCCTGGATTCCAAAACATTTGCTTAAGTCGATTAGGAAGGACACTCTTATCACACAGTCAAATGCTTCCACAGGACAATTTCAAAAAGGAAAACTATTTTGAGTCTATTTTCAGTTTTTACTGGTGTTAAACTTCATTTTGAGGAGGTGAATGTGAAGTACTTAATGTCTGTGCATTTCATGTCATTTTTGCCAGTGAAGAGTTCCTGAATCTTAACCGTGAGCTAAGCCAGGTGCTAAACAATCCCTAATGGTTTGTTGCGAGATGGGTGTAGGAAAGGATCAAGCGGGACCCTGTTCCGATGACCGCCCCGCCCACTCAGTCTGTGACCAGCAGTTCGAGCTGCCACATCACCAGGCCAAGAGTCTGGAGGGTGCTGCCGACGCTTTCAAACAGGCCTCTGGGGGCCGATTACGACACAGAGGTCACACCTCTAGCCTTTGTACTTAGTCTAAATCCACAGAAAGTCCTAAGCAAGAGTTTAGAAGTACCTGGAAGCTCCGGAGACAGCAGTGTGAGCTCAGTGTGGCCAACATCAGCTCCACCAGTGCCTGCTGACGGAGGAGGAGCGAAGGCCGAGACCCCCATCCATGAACAGGTGGTCAGAGCGAGGAGCAGCTGGAAGGTGGAAGAAAGCAAACTGAGTACAGTCCTGCCGCATTGCCCTGCTGCAGACAGGGTGACTTTAAACAATGGGAAATCGCACATTTACCTAAAGGTCACAACTGGATCATATCTTTGCCATCTATCAATACTGCATTAAAATTTGGTACTTAAATACAGGAACTCAATACAAGAACTTAAAAAATAAAAGGTTTGGGATGCGGGATAGTTCAGCAGGTTGAGCGACTGCCTTGCAACTGTGAGGGCTGGGGATCGAATCCTGATCCTGGCTCATGCAGGCCCATGTGCTGAACTGCGGCACAACTGGTAAGCGCTGGGATGGCGGCAAAGGTTCTTGCCTCCTATGTGGGAGGCCCCCAGTTTGGTTCCTGCACTGTGAGGCTCCACATCCACCTGTGTGGAGTGAAACCATGTCACAACTACTGATATACAACTGTGGAAACTGCTCTGGGCCCTCCCCCCTTCTCTCTCTCTCTCTCTCTCTCTCTCTCTCTCTCTCTCTCACCTTCCCTCAAACAATAAATCTTTTTTTAAAATAAATAAAAATACAGGGAAGGATATCACAACCCTAAGGCAACAGTGAATTAGGGCTTGCCCAGGCCTGAGACAGAAGCCTCCAGCCTCAGAAGGCAGGAGTTAACTCTCGCCAGCTGCTGGCATGCCCAACACACTCCCTTTTCATCCAGATGCCCTGTTCACAAAAGCACTCCTGTTGATGTGGTTGTCACCAACTTTCAGTCAAGTAGAGGGCAGGAATCTGAAGACCCTGGTCTAGAAGGAAGAATGGAGAGCAAATGGTGGGGGCAGGCTTTTAAGATGAATTGAGAGGCACATCATCCAGCATCTCTCTGCCCCCCACCCCCCTACCACCACCCCATCCACTCCCCACGTGCCACTGTCCTGGCATCCCGATGCTTTCCCTCTGCCCCTAAATCCAAAGGTACTAGGAAAAGGGAGACAAAAGCAAGCAAGCAGGTGTGGAGGATGGAGATGGCTTTGGCCTCTGGCGATGCCCAGGGAGGGTGAGTCTGGTGAGAAGTGAAAACAGGCTGAAGCTGTGATGCCTGTGGGTGGGGTGGGGTAGGGCAGAACGGAGCTCCAGTCAGGGTGAGGGAGAGTGACCAGGGGCATCCCGGTGTGGGCAAAGGAGCCTTCTGTGGAGAGGCAACCCCAAGGCGTGAGGGGACAGGCAAAGGCCGGAGCGGAGAGGCCTCGGATGCTCCTTGCCTCTTCAGTCTGAGTCACCCTGACTTCTCTTCACAAAAAGTGCCAACGCCGGCGGCAGAGAGCAGGCAGAACGGAGAAAGCGAGCACTGTTTCACCTCCGGGCTGCGATTTGAAGCCTGCGAGGACCCGGGCCAGGCCTGAGGCGGGAGCATAAATGCACCCCACGTGTGGGCAGTGAGGAGCGGGGCCCACAGGTGTGCCTTGGTCTAGCGTGCTGGGGCTGGGACTGACAGGCCTGAGCTGCTCAGCCAGGGAGGGTCGCGGTGGTGAGCTGCCCAGGCTAAAAGCAGAGACGAGGAGTCTGAGAGATGTGCGACGTGGCCTTTATTCTCCACACAGGGCGAGGCGCCCCGGCGGTTTATATAACAAGGAAACACAAGAGGGGCGCGGGGCCCGTGAGGATCCCGGCGTGCATGCGGGGTACATTAAGCTCATGTGACTAGCAAAAATGCACGGCATTTTCCAGCGGAAGTGTGGCTACTCCGCTTGGTGTGGTCAATCTGGCCCAAGCCTAGACCACCTGGGGCGTTTTCCACAACCTTCCCCACACTGATCGATGTGGTCAGGGCCCCACCTCAGCCAGCCTGCTGCCAACAGCAGGTGGAGCCACAGGATTCCCTGCACTTGGGGGGTGGGGGAGGGCAAGTAAAACTGAGAAACAGGAGGAGAGAGACTGCCCTCTGTGTGGGGGGAGCTGAGGACCACCACAGCGAGGAGCTCTGGTCCTGGTTGGAGGGACTGAAGGTCCTCCTTCAGCTAACCCTCAGGAGGCGCACCTGGGTGGTAGCCAGCTGACCCCTGTAGGCTGGTTTTGAGTTGAACATAAAGCTTGGTGAACTCCAAAATGTATTCACACTTGAATTCTCTTCCCCCAGTTCCCACATAGCAAATCCTTCAAGATTAGGTTGCAGTTTCACCCTCTCCATAGTTCCTCAGCTGACCCTTCATCTCCCTCACCTGAGATCCCTCAGGCTTATTTTTGCTTTTCTTATGGGTTCCCACGTTTGGTGACTGGGGCACATGCCCTGTTTTTTATCCTCATTGAAAGGTCCGTGAAGCTGGGCCCATCCCTGTACATGTCTGTCTCCTCCATAGCACTCAGCACAGTGACTTGAAAGTTTCATTAGACTCTCATGGGATGAATAAAGCAGCAATTCTATGAATCTCTTTCCTATTGTGTGAAAGGAAGAAGGTTTCTACAAGCTCTTATCTTCTAATTCTTAATTTAGGTTAAGTATTGGACACCTGTGTTATACCCTGTGTATCTCTCATTTCAAAGTGAAAGACACAAATGTAATATTGTTGTGGTAACACAACCAACAAGAACAAGCAGATTGGGAGACTTACGGTAATATAATACAATGCTAAGTAGTACGTTGTAAAGGGAGCTCAGAGGATGGAGATGCATGTGGTCTGGCAAGGGTGTGGAGGGCTGGAAGGAAGAGCAGCCAGCTGAGATCAAGCTTTGAGGATGGGGGACTTGCATGGGTTGGCAGCCCCACAGATGTTGCAGCCCTTGCCCTTCACCTGCCAGTGGAACTCATCACTCCTTTGTCACCACTGAGTAAACTAGACGCAAGTCAGGAGCCCAGAGCAGCCCCTGGCAAATAGAACACCATCTCCTTGGCTTTCCTGTCCTCTTGTTGATATTCAAGCCTCCCAGGGCAGCAGCTGCAATAGTTAAGAAGGGCCAACCATCAGGACCTTTCTGGGATTTCTGCAACTCAGACTTTGGGAAACTGTGGCAGGGTGGCTGGGAGTCTCCCTGAACCTCGTCTTCCTTCTCCGCTAAGCAGAAGTGAGCTTCACTGTAACACTTCCATGGAGATCTTGCCCTGATCATCCAGGATGGACGCTTCCAACTTCTCGTGGGGCTGCCCATACCTTTACCTTTGCCACAGCCCCAGGGGTGTCTTTTTCACAGTTGTCATCACTCAGGTATTGGGGAGTGATTCCAATGCTTAGCTGGTGGTCACAGGAGCTCAACTGTCCTCAGCTCAGGCATCCAAGATGCCTCTAACTCCTTTCCTAAGAAGAAAGACTCCAGTCCATGCCTGGTTTACTAGGTAGGAAAGTCATGCACCCTCAGGGAGTAGGCTTGCTGCCTTAGCTGTCAACAGGAGACAGAATAGGAACAGAGCTGCCTAGGAACAAGTTATGGGCCCCAGTGTTGGTTCATCCAGACGTACAGTTGCTCTGGGATGAGATGGTCTGCAAACAGGCGCACACTAAACTCAGCACATGGGCTGCTGTTGTAATGGTGGCATGCTTTATGGTTTCCCACGGAGCTTCACTGTTTCCTACCATGCCCCCATCTCCCCCTCCTATGTGAGTCTTTATGTCTCTAGTGCCTAGCACAGAGCCTGGCACGCAGAAAACATCCTATAAGAGACAAACTATAACAATGCTGAACCCTGAGGGAGGCAGCTGAATGACACTAGCTAATACAGTCTTAAAGGTATAGTATGACACAGTGATAAAAATAAATACCCTCTATCTCATTTTGCAACAGTAAATCTGAAACCCTATCTTTTGCAAAAGCATTGTCTCCACCATGATGCCCGCGTCAAATGATCCTGCTTATCAAATTCTGTTGAGCGAGTGTGGAAGGAGCAGCTCTCTGTAATCTATTTACCTTAAGGAGCTCAGTCACGTGCCCAGCTCACAGCCCGTTTATCAGGATGAAAGATGCTCTCTGGAGAGAGCAGACAGCAAGACGGGCCAAGCTCGGATGACAGTCTGCCCTGTGGAGATTGACTTTAATGAAGCACAGAATAAACAGGAAGATTAAGAGGGTGCAGAAATCAGTGACAAGTTTTGAGTTCACCTCTCTGTAGGCAATGAAAGGTTCTGTGTACAGCTGAGAGCTGTCTCTGGGTTACCGATGGGGGCATCTGCTTGGTCACTAACGAGTCCATGCTATCTAAATCAGCCTCTGTGTGAGGAGAGAAAAGTTCTCTCTTAATTTATTCACTCACTTCTGTGAAATTTAAATTTATCCACAAGGAGATTTGCTTCACAGTGAGTAGAAACATTGGAATTATTAAAGGATTTGAGAAATTATTTAATAGGCTAAAATGTTAGCCTGATAAACAGGGACTAAATATTTTTCATATTGCCCTTTTATATACCTCTTCACTTTGTGCTGAGACATCATGCTCACTCAGAGGTTTATGACAAAAATATATTGTCAAAACTAGATATAGCTTACATGATGGAAGGACTAAGTTACTGGAATGAAACAAAAGCAAAAACTAGTCTTCCTCATAAAATAGTGCCATTGCCATAGAAACCTAATGGCAATTAGACATTTTATTGTATATTGTTTTAGTTCCTTATTTCATATATGATTTTTTCAATAAGTAGAAAGAAAAGATCACAAAACATCCAGAGGACATTATGTAGAATTTGCACCCATTTTTTGGAGATGATGATTTCATAGAGGATCAAAATGGGGGTCTCTCTTATTTCATTGTCATATCTTTTTTGAAAACATAGATCTTGGTAAAAGTGGGAGAAAAGCATTGATTAGCTATAGTATATTCCTTATTCTTTAATCAACCTGTGAGAACTTGTGTATGTTTGTATGTACATGTATTGAATATGTACATTCATTAGGCACAATGTACGGTAATCATGTTGATATTAGTGTAGCATTTATACCAGTAGATGTCACTCTGTTTCAAATTGATATTCTAAGCTTCCAATTGTCCAGCGGTAACTAACATTTATTGAGCAGTAATTGTGAGGAAGATACTGTACTCATCAGCTGTACCCAAGTGAAAACGTGTGGCCACGCAAAAGTAACTTAAAACTATATTTGCAGTTTTTTTTAGGAAAGTGGACAGGTATAAGGATACAAGTCAAAATCTAAACGGAGTGATCAAAATGTCTGGCACCGGATGGGATTGGTTGAGAACGACTTCATGAAAGAGTATCCTTAAGTAGAGTGCTCTGAATGGGGTAGAATGGACATGAGACCACCAGAAACAGACATTCCAGGTGGAAGAATGGCCCATAGGTTTCTTGAGAGCCAAATAAGTGTGTGTAGGAACACAAAAGAGATTGGGTCTACTTTGAGAAGGTTATCTGATGCAGGGTTACTCAATAGCTAAACTTCATATAATGAGAAGAAAGTGGAATGGATAGGGATGGGTGCAGTGAGCAAGAGAAGCACTCAGCTTTGCAAAAACAAACAACTAACATGCTCAGCCAAAGTTACTCCTTGCATTTGATTTTCACTTTATTTATTTATCACAATAAATAAATTTTAAATCAGCCAATTGAGCAATTATCTTTCATTTCTGGTTTTACATAAGTACTTGCATTTATATTTTACATCATGCAATTCTAGAGATGGTGGAACTTGTACTAGTCAAAAGTAAACATTGTGTTTTCTATCTAAAATGTAAAACTAAACTATGTGTCTCCGGTACTTCCAAAAAGACTTCAATTTTTTGTTAACTTCATCATTTCCTAAACTTCTGGCTATCTCCTTCTGCAAATTTTTGTGTATTGTTTATTTTGCCTAGGTTTAGGATAACAGAAAGGTCACAGTGTAAAAAGAGAAATAATTGTATTTTTGGTTGGGATTTAGCTTGTATTTATTTTTAGAACAGTTGAGGCCATTGAGGAATCTTAATTAGCATTGCACTTTCTAATGCAAATTCAAAGTTAAAGCAGCAAAAAGGTGTTTTAAATAATTCAGCAGAAACTGAGAATGAACAGTTAGTTAAATCTCTTTAAGGTCTCAAGTACAGTAAACCACTAATGGGAACTATATTGCTTAATCTACAGAAAGTGTTACATATTCACTATACATTACCAGGGCTACCATTACAACAGTAAGTTATTATGAGGATGAGTCTTTAAAATGCTGTGCTGAGGCCCCAGGGTCTGGACTCGCGGGCTAGGTCAGCATTGACTAGTTTTCAGCAGTGATGTTCCTTGGGTAAGAAAAAAAGGATGAGGTTCATTAATTTTTCCCCCCCTGGAAAGGGCAAAACCACCCTTAAACAAATAGGTTAACTATT
>PVKE010017096.1:0-31185 GCA_004027555.1 Craseonycteris thonglongyai
TGGGAGATGAAGTTTTAGATTCAGCCAACAAGAAATTAGCATGTGGGGGATGTGGAATGGCTCAGTGGGTTGAGTGGTCACTTTGCAGCCTTGGGGTCCAAGGGTCAAATCCCAGCCCCAGCTTATGCTATACTGGGGTGTGCTTCCCATGTGGGAGACCCCCAGTTTGGTTCCATATGCTGAACTGGGGTGTGTTTCCCATGCAGGTGGACCCCAATTTGGTTCTTAACCCCCCCCCAGTTGGGCCCTGGCTCAAGGGGGTGTGCCTCCCATGTAGGAGGACCCCAGCCCAGTTTCAACCCTGCATGGTCCCTGCTTACCCATGTGGAACAAAACCATGTCATGACATGCAACTAAGGAGACTGCTCTGGGCCTTCCCACTTCTCTCTCTCTCTCTCTCTCTCTCTCTCTCTCTCTCTCTCTCTCTCTCTCTCTCTCTCTCTCTCTTTCTCCCTCTCCCTCTCCCTCTCCCTCTCCCTCTCTCTCTCTCCACCCCTTTCTCTCTTCGTCAAAACAACAAAATGAATCTTTACAAAAAAAAAGAAAGAAAAATCCAGGACCAGATTGCTTCATGGATGAATTCTATCAAACTTTTATGAATTAACACCAATTCTTCTCAAACTCTTTCCAAAAATTTAGGAGGAAAGCGAACTCATGAACTCATTTTATGAAGCCGCATTACCTTCATATCAAAACTAGATAATGATACTGTAAGTATAGGAAACTATAGATCAATATTCCTAATTATTACAGATATAAGATTCTCAACAAAATATTAAACTGACTTCAACAGAATATTAAAAGGATTATACAAAATGATCAACTGAGATTTATCCCTGGAATGCAAGGATGGTTTAAAACAGGTAATTCAATACACCATATAATTAAATAAAAGATTAAAATCATGATAATTTCAATATTAAGAGAAAGATATTATTAAGATAATCTCAAGATTAAGAAAAAGAATTTGACAAAATTTAACTTTATTTGTAAAGAAAACTCTCAAAAAAATAGAATGTTAAAAGAACATACCTCAATATAATAAAGACCATATATAGCTAATCCACACCTAACATCATACTCAACAACGAAAGTTTGAAAGTTTTTTCTCTAAGATCAGGAACAAGAAGAGTGCTCACTCTCCACTTCTATTTAAAATTGTATTGGAAATGTTAGCCAGAGCAATTAGGCAAGAAAAAGAATGTAGGTTCACAGAGCACTGGTGTTAATATTGTTGAAATGTCCATAATACCCAAAGCCATCTCTAGATTGAATGTAAAACATATCAAATTTCTAATGACATTTTTCATAGAAATAAAAAAATATATATCCTATAATGCAGAGAACCACAAAAGACCCTGACTAGCTAAAGCCATCTTGAGAAATTACAAAGTTGGAGGCAACAAACTTCCTGATTCTAACTATATAACAAAGTTTTAAAATCAAAGCAATATGGTAACTATATACAAAGACACATAAACAAATGGAACAGTAATCAGAGCACAGAAATAAATCCAGCATATACGCTCAACTAGTAATTGACAATGGATTGAAAAATACTAAATGGAAATAAGACAGTCTTTCTAACACATGGTGCTAGATAAACTAGATAATCACATGTAGAAAAATAAAACTGAACGCTGTTATACCAGTTGCAAAAATTAACTTGAAAAAGAATAATGAAATAAAAGGAAGACTTGAAACCTTAAAGCTCCCAGAAGAAAATAGGAGAAAAGCTCTTTGACAGTGATCTTGGCAATGATTTTTTGGATATGTCGATACAATGGAATATTATTCAACCATTAAAAAGAAGAAAATCTTGCCATTTACATCAACATGCATGAACCTGGAAGGTATTATACTAAATAAAATATGTCAGACACAGAAAAATAAATACTGTATGAACTCACTTATAAGTAAAATTTAAAAATATAAAATAAGGGAAGCCAGGATGGCTCAGTGGGTTAAATGCTTGTCTTGCAACCCCGGGGTCCAAAGATCAAATCCCAAACTGAGCCCATACAGACCCATATGCTAAACTGGGGTGTGGCCCCAATTCAATTCTTGCTGGGGTGAGCTTCCCATATGGGAGGCCCCTGGTTTGGCCCCCAGCTTGTGAGGGCATGCCTCCCATATGGGTGGTCCCTGCCTGATTCCCACACTGTGTGGCCCCACACCCACCTGTGTGGAATGAAACTATGTCAAAAACTGATGATGTAAAACTATGGAGACTGCTCTGGGACCTCACCCTTTCTCTCTGTTTCTTTCTGTCTCTGCCGCTGTCTCTGTCAAAAACAATAAAATAAATCTTAAAAAATATAAAATATAAATATAAAATGGTGGTTGCCAATGTCTTGGGGAGGGGTAAGAAGAAAATGTTAATCAATGGGTACAATCTTTCATTAATAAGATGAATGAATTTCTGTGATCTAATGTACAGCATGGTAACTATAGTTAACTGTTTTTGTGTACTTGAAAGTTGCAGTTGCTATGAAAGTAGCGTTTTCATATTCTCAGTGTAACAAAACAAAAAAATGGTGAAGGATGTGTTAACTAACTTTACTATGATAAACATTTTGCATACATTTATGTATAAAAATCACCACATTTTACATTTTTTATTTACACAATGTTATAATGTTATATGTCAAATATATCTCAATAAATCTGGGGTAAAAAATTAAGGAAAGGTTAATGAATGATATACTATTAATAGAACTCTTAGTATCTTTGCCACTCAATTAAAAATAAAAATTATTTAATATTAAACTACTAGAAAGATTATTATATATATGGTATTTTGTGTTCTACTTTTGTTCCTCTTATACATATGCATTTTCATGTATTAGAATAATCCACATACCTGTTATTTATCTATGTAGAAAATTCAGCATTTAAAACATTTTTCTTGGAAAATTATCATTTGAGTCTTATTTACACTATCTAAATTACAGTTTTTTTAACTGTAACAATTTTAAAAGCAGAACTAAATGTAAAGCTCAGAAAGAATCTTTGTGAACATGAATAAAATATTTTCACATTTTTCTAATATATATATGTAAGAAAATATTTAAATTTAATTCATAGAATATCTCCAGTTTTTTAGAATAAAAAGTAAATCTTAAAATTTGCCTTTGAAGGAAATTTGCATTGACCATTAAATATCTTTTCTTATAAGAGTATGCAAAACCACTATATTTGATTTTCCTTCCTATAACTTTTACTTTTGATCTTCCCCAATTATTAACTCCACTCAGCTGGGCACGGTGAAAATTAAACTTGCTATATCTCAGATAGAGGGATTAGTAGTGACTTTTCCAAGAGTCTGATTAGATATTTTTTGAAAGTCAAGGTGAAAGAGCTAAAATAATCAAACAAATTCAAAATGATTTGGTAACTTATTCATCTGATTTGAAGAAGCTTGGCCTTCAGAATTAACTATTTTGTTAATAAGCCACGCGATGCATAGAAACAAGCACCAACAAGGACCAGGAGATGCCAATGTAGATCTAATTTGTTTTAACCAACTTTGTCCTCTTGGATGTTGGTTGTAACTATAAGGTAGAACCATCCATTTTCCAGGCTCCATGTGTCCACTTGGAAGGACTTTAGATAGAGTAACACTCCTACTCTTCTTATTTTTTTAAGATTTATTTTATTGCTTTTGACAGAGACAAAGAGAGAGACAGAGAGAAGGAGGAGTGCCCAGGGCAGTCTCCATAGTTGTACGTCATCAGTTTTTTCAACATGGTTTCTTCCACACAGGTGGGCGGGGGCTGTGCAAAGTGGCAACTGGGTTGGGGGTCTCCCACATGAGAGGCATGCCTCCTTGAGTGGTGAGCCCAATTGGGCGGGGGTGGGGGGCAAGAACCAAACTGAGGGCCTCTCACGTGGGAAGCACACCCCAGTTTATCATATGGGTCCACATGGGCTGGGACGAGGAATCGATCCTCAGTCCCCGGGGCTGCAAAGTGAGCACTTAACCCACTGAGCCATCCTGGCTTCACCACTCCTGATCTTTTTGTTTCTCATTCATTCCTCCTCACAAGAAAGGCTGTGATATATTTAATTCATGTGTTTGGAGAAATGAAATAGGTGTGTGTGGTTTAGCCTCTTTTGGATTTGCTTTTCCTATGTATGTGTCTGCAGAACAATTTTATTCTGAGCTGATTTCTAACAGGTCAAAAGGGGTCACAAGTTATACCTATAAATGGGAAATTTAATTGAGTTCTGGGATGGAATATTAGAAAGCCCATTTGTCTGATACTTGTATCTATTTTTCAGTTCTTTCTGAACTATAGAAATTAGAAAAGCATAGGTATAATATCATGTATTGATCCCCCCTCAAAGTCTCAACTGTAACTAATATTTGTTGTTTACTAATATATGTGATTTTCACATATATAGCTCCTATATACTCCATACCAAGTGACCTCAGTTATTAATATTATAGGTTATGCACATTGTACATGATATTATATTTCAATATATATTACTATAGTACATTTGTCACAACTAATGAGCCAATATTGAGACAATATTACCAACTAAAATCCACACTTTATATAAATTCCCTCATTTTTTACCTAATGCTCCTTTTCTGTACCAGTATTCTCTTTAGGATTTCACAATAGATTTAGTTGCCATGTCCCCTTAGATTCGTCTCTATGTGATAGCTTTGACTCTGGGTTTCTGATTAGCTTGACCGTTTTGAGGAGTACTAGTAAGAGTTTGTGTAGACTGTTCTTCAATTTTAAATTTGTATGATATTTGTTCCTCATGATTATACTGGCTGGGACAACCACAGAGGTAAAGTGTTATTTTTATTGCAACATATTAAAAATAAAGAGTATCAATATGACTTATCACTGATGATGCTAAAGTTGATCCCAAGGTAAAGGTAATGTTTGTCAGGTTTGCTCATTGTAAAGTTACTTTTATTTTCCCTATTTTTTATACTGTACCCTTTAAAAAGAAGGCACTATTAAATTATTTGGATATATTTTTTAAAGAAGATTTGTGTATATTTTACATATATTTATTTAATAATTGTTATATAAATATGGCCTCATAATACAATGCATAGATGATGTAATATAGAGTTGTACACCTGGAAGCTATGCAACTGTTACCAACCAATGTCACCTCAATAAATTTGACAATAAAAAAATAGATATGGCCTCATGGCTACTTTGGGTTATAACCCAATACTGCATTATTTACTTTGCTGCTCAAATTGTGCCAGTTGTGGCCATTGAGGGCTCTTTTACTTAGCTTTAATTTTTGTGTCCCCTGGAATTATATCCCATGTGTGCATGTAAGTACTTCTTTACCTGCTGGCACATGATACCCCAGTATCATTTTGTATATATCCTTGCCCAATATTAGAACAAGTTACTTTCCAAGGAGTTCTGATTTCTTTCATTAAAGAATAATATTAAAAACCAAAATCTGGAATTGGGTATACTGGTTGTTGCCAAGGTATAATGTTTCTACGTCTCTTACAACATGAAAATAGATGAGTGTATATTAACTCATGTATATACACATATCTATATTTATTTCTATATAGTTTTATTTATGTATATGTTGAGATAAACATGAATTCATACTGATGTCTCCAATTCTAGTCTAGTAACATATGGTTCATTGTAGCCCTCCTCCCTGTTTATCTGTAGTTTCTCATGCCATCAATGAGAAATGGTTTTAACCATCATTTAAAATTTCAGTGTATTTATTTTAGAATTGTGAGCTACTTCCTCCATGGCAGACAACTTTAGCACCTACAGTACAGTGCTTATGTACAATTCTTTTTGTCATTAATTTAACAATCTTCGCTTAATTCCAATGTTGTTTAGGACAGTACCTTTTCTCTGCCTCCTTCCATGAGACTATGACATGCAATTGTAATATGGTTAGATTTTTTGTCACAGCCTGCATTCCAATGAGAAGTCCTCAGTCTCTTATTTTTTTTTAATTTGCATGATTTAAGATTGACTCATCTTGCTATAAAGTTCTATGAGTTTATCAAAGGCATAATGTCTTGAATCTACTTTTAGCATGCCATATAGAATACTTTTACTGCCTAAAAAAATATCCCCTAGCCAACCAACCTTCCTCCTCAAGCATCTGGAAATCACTGGTCTATTTTATATCGTACAGTTCTGCCTTCTAAAAAATGTCATATAAATTGAATTATACAGCATGTAGTTTTTCCAGGGTGACTTCTTTCATTTAACAATATAAATTTATAATTCATTCATACCTTTGCATGAGTTGATAGCTCACTCCTTTTATATTGTTGAACGGTATTTCAATGTGTGAATATACTATAGAATGCTTAATTGTTCACCTATCGAAGAACATCTTTTTTGCTTCCAGTTGGCAGTAACTGAATAAATCTGCTATGAAAATTGAAAACATAAGTTTTCAACTCAATTGGGTAAATATCAAGTAGTACATTTGCAGAACTGAATGGTAAAATAAAATTTTGCTTTATAAGAAACAGTTAAACTTCCTTCTAAAGAGGGTTAGTCATTTTGAATTCCTACCAACAATGAATAAGATTTCTTTATTGCTCTGCATCCTTGCCAATAATTGATGTTTTTACTTTCAGATTTTAGCTGTTCTAGTTAGGTATGTAGGGTTATGTCATTGTTTTATTGGTTCTATCTCTCTGAAGGATCCTGACTGAAAAGTGTCAAACCTGAGTCTGTTCCAGATGCTTGCTTTATGTCTTCACGCTGTATTCTTTTCTTCCCTTTGGTTGGCTTGTAATTGTTAAATTAAGAAATAATGTGTTGAGCTAATGGGAACTAAGGTAAATAGGTATTTAATCAGAGGATTTATGTTAAACTGGATAGGAATTGAACTATGAGTATATTTAACAGTTGAAACTTTAGAGATTCCAAATTTCTCTTGTGTCCTTGATCTTGTCTGCCCTATTGTTCTGGCAGATTCCCTTTATACTGTTTTTCAGAGATAATCTGAACATTCTGTCAGAACTTTCAACTGTAATCCACTGTTATGCTGAACTCTTGCAGGCATGGAGATAAGGGTATGAGAAAGAGAAACATTTTTATAGTTTCACACTAAGCTTGTGCCTTGGGGTGTGTGTCTTTCACTTGTGTTTCTGTCCTTTCTTCAAAGGTATACAACACTCCCTTTTTCTTTGGCTATGACATTTTCAAATTTGTATTTCCACAAAACCCTTTCCCTTATTGATTTTTTTCTTTTTCCTTTTTGAGACTAATTGGAATGGGATGGGATTTCTTCCTCAAAGTAGGATAAGGTCTCAGACTTGCAATCTGGTAAATTTCCTTCTCTTGGAGTCTTTTTGTTATGGAGAACAATCTAAAAGTGTTTCACAATGGCTATGTTTTCATTCCCCTCCCCCCACCTTTGAGGGGATCTGTAAGAGGATCTGCTCAGACCCTCACCCTGAGATCCACAAGGTCCATAAAAGTGTGAGAGCCCCCTAGATTGTACCCCACAGCAGTTTCTCATTCTGACCCTAGATCACACGCAGCCTCTAACAATTTGTAAAATTTCCATTTAAATGTTTGTGATGGTTAATGGAGTTCAATTCTGCTTCAGGTAAGAACATCTCAGGTACTGTATCTCTCTGAATGTACCTGTCAGTACAGATTACAAGGCAGAACTTTGTCCTGGTTCTATATTTGTTTTAAGTTTGTTCAGTTTATTCTGGTTTAAAGACAAGATTTGATTACTGCCAAATTCTTTACATTTGGAACTGAAATTTAATTTTTTTTATGTGTTGATTTTTCTATTCCTACTTCATAGATAAGAGAATTGGAGCTGTCCATTATAATACAGCTTGTAAGTGACAGGCCACAGGCTCAAACCCAGGTCTTCTAATGCCATGTCTCATGCAGTCACCAATTTCCTGCCTTGATTTCAAGTGGCATATTAAATCTTTGGGCTTCTATCTCATCTAAATTTATCCAAACTATAACATACAACTTATTGACCGTATATTCTGTAAAAATCATAGTTCATATGACTTAAAGGGAGTCTAAAGAAATAGGTGACAGAATTTTGCTCTCAAATAATTATAAATTAAAAGACTAAGTATATATGAAGAAACTAAAAAGTAAGTAAAAAGCCACACACTTACTTATAAACCTAAAGTCACTTAGTATTCCAAATCATGTTCACCGATTTTATGCAACCTGCAAACACGTAATCAACAGTTCACAAATTTTTATAGTATTTAATTAAATTTATTTTGAGATAATATCTTAGATAATATATTGCCATGAAATTTCAGTTCCAGTGTTTATGCTTGACTTCTGCACGCAAGTATAATGAGTAAAATAATTACCTAGAGAAATAATGTTTGATTTTTAACATGTTGAAGAGTTTATCTATCTACCCTGGAGTTACAAAATCATCTTTCATTTGCCATTGAACTCACTAACTTATTCTACCACATATAAAGATAACAGAAATAATAGTTATAATTCACAATTCAAAGAAACTTACATATAAGATAACTTCTTAAATTGTTTAGTGTATTGAAATGTTGATGTAACTCCACAGGAATCATATAGTGTATCTGGGAAATGTACTACTTTACCAGCTGTTGGCTAATTAAATAAGAATAGAAAGAGTTGGTAAGTAAACAATACATCTTATTAAAGTGAAAACCAAATGGCATAATAGTGTATATACAAATGAAAATTGCATGGTCATTTAGATTTAAAAAAAAATGTCATTAGAGAACTGAGTCCTACAATTTACAGTAATATAGACACCTTAAGCTAATAAAAACTTGCACCATAGCAATCAGTATTATATTTACATTGCAGGCTAACATATTGTTCCATTCATATTCATTATCAATCAGAATATCAGTAATAAACTAGAGTAAGTGCAATAAATGGTGTTCATTCTATGCTGTCTCTCCTGTCTGTTAAAGAGTGAGCAGTGGACAAGACACAATGTTCAGTACCCTCAGATTTCTCTGGCTTTTATGCACCTATTCCGTCAGCCCTGTGTACTCTTTCATTAACAGCTGGCACTGGAAACTCTGAAGGCAGCTGCTCTTGCGCATTTGGAGACATTTTGTCCATAGGAAACCATCAGTGCCTAGAAATGAAGATCGCCCAGGCATCTTTAGACAATGGCTGAGTGAGAATGAAAGTCTAGCTCCTTGGTCTCAAACCTTGATTAACTATGAGGTATATGAGTTCCCCATAGGATTAGGTGAAGGCTGGAACTTCTAATAAAATCAGACCTTGGTCTGATTTTTTTCTTTTCCCAATGCTGCCTCTAGCATGTTCTCAGTTTCTCCTGAGAACACTCCCTGAGTCACTTTCATGAAAATCTTCATCTCAAGGCTTGTTCCTTTGGATACTAACCTAAGAAAAGATGTTTGACTGACATGATTGGCTTTTTATTATAGTAAAGCAAATAATCTTTGCTAGCTTATTGGACAAGTCTATTGTTAGACAGAAAAAATAAAAAGAAGATAAGTGTAATTCAAACAAATCATTTCTACAGCTAAAAATCAAATCATCAAGACCTAAAATAAGGTAGATAATTTTTCTACTCAGAACCAACATCATGAATTTTATCTTATGAAAGGAACCTCACATTTAATCAAGTTGTTCATTTTAACTGCATTGTTTTTTAGGCCTTTCTTCTTTTTAAATTTGTTTTTTTTTTTCTATATTTATGAATGTTGTAAGTAAAAAAAATGTATGCAGCTTTGTTTATATATCTGTAACAATAAATAAAAATATTAATTAAATGGGTATGCCAAAATGACTCAGCAGGTTGAGTACTCACTTTGCAGCCCAAAGGTATGAGAATCCAGTCCTGTTCCTGGCTCTGGCCCATGCGGACCCATATGCTGAACTGTGGTATACTTTCTATGTGGAGGGGCCCCCAGTTTGGTTCCTGCTGGGGCAAGCTTCCATGTACGAGGCCCCCAATTTGGTTTTCACCCCATGCTTCAGCCCTTAGCTTGCGGGGATGTGCCTCCCATGCAGGAGGCCCCAGCCTAGTTCCTGCCCTGTGTGGCACTTCCTACCTGTGTGGAACAAAACCGTGTTGAAAGCTGATGATGTACAACTACAAAGACTGTTCTGGGCCCTCCCCGCTTCTCTCTGTCTCTGTCAAAAACAATTAAAAATAAATAAATAAATATTTAAAGAAATTAATTAAACATAAGGGTACCTCACAGAGTATTTTTTACATTAGAACAAGGTCTGCAAACTTTTTCTGTAAAGGTCCCAATAATTAATTTTAGACTTTGTGAGTTATACATTTCCTATTTAAATCTCCAAACTATCCAGTTGTATCACAAAAAAAGCTATAAATATATGGAAGCAAATGAACAAAATTATTTTAGTAAAATTATTTTATTAAAGAAGGCAACAGGCTGTATGGATGTGGTGCATAAGCTATAACTTTTCAACACTCTGCTTTAAGGGTAAGCCTATCACATTTTCTTGGATAAATAGAGTAAATTACTACTGGAGCGAGGTCAGCAAGTTGGCAAAATAGGCAGCTTTAATTTTCTGTCCTTCATTCCTAGAAATACACACACACACACACACACACACACACAATAAACAAACAAACAAAAAAACAGAAAGTGTCAGACCAACATTGTCAGAATTCTAGAAAGAGTAAAATTTCTATAGTTACAAAGACAATACTGTACTGGATCATGAAAAAGGCAAGCTAAAAATAGTAGGAAAGCTTGTACCATTTTTTCTTTCTCCTGTTACATGCAGCCCCTAAATTAGTAATAACAGCCTTAAAGGTGACAACCTCTATTCCTTGTGTGGGACCTGGTCTCTGGTTTCAAAATAAACATGTTGTTGTGTATATGTTCTAAGCTTCCTGAAAAACTAAAGCAAGGTGCTCATATTTGTTTTGCCTAGTATGGAACCCACTCAGAGTTGAAGAGTTAGTTAGCAATGATTATAAGAATACCTAACACCTTTCAACAACCTGGGACAAAATATTACCATTGGAATATACAATAGACTGCATTAATCCTCAGGGGAAAAATTGGGGAGAATTTCTTTGGGGAATTATGAAATTAAAAAGCACTCATAGGTATAGGAAAATTTAGAAATCCATGTGCATATGCAGAGCAAGGCACATGCTCAAAAACACTTGAGAAGATCCTAATTTTTCACCTCTGACTTATCTCTAGGCTCAGTGCAAGACTAGCTAACTGTTGAAGAAGCACCTCTGCAAGAGACAATCTATAGACAGAAAATGGTTGTCTTTCAGTTGTTGTTAATGTTGTTGTTTGTAACTCTTAGCATTCAGTGATATCCCTGTCAAAATATTAACTGAATATCAGTTAAAGGAAGAGAGACTTCAATGATCACAAACAAGGCATATATTTTTTCAAAAATACTTTGGAAAACCACTAAACAAACTAAACTAGACTACCTTCAACAACCACTAATGAGCAAACTTTAGGGAAGGATGGGAACCTCATTTCCAGAATTACTACATCATAATATTAAAACTTCATATACCAACAAAAAATCTCAAGTCATATTGAAAAACAGGAAACTATAGCTCATTTAGAATATTTTTTAAAGGTTTTTATTTTTATTTTATTTTTGACAGAAAGAGAGAGAGATACAGAGACAGAGACAGAGACAGAGAGAGAACTGAACTCTGGGAATGCCCCAGTTCAGCATGTGGGTCTGCTTGGGCCGGAGCCGGGATTTGATCCTCGGTCCTCGAGGCTTCAAAGCGAGTGCTTAACCTGCTGAGCCATCCGGCTTTCCCAGCATAGCTCATTTAATAGAACAAAATAAATAAATTGAGACCATCCCCAAAGAAGTTTAATCATTGCACTTGCTAAACAGAGCTTTTAAATGAACTGTGCTCCACCTATAAGTGAGGACTCTGGGTGATGAGCACATAATGCAATGCATAGACAATGTAATGTAGAATCATACACCTGGAAATAATGTAATTTTTACTAACCAATGTCACCCCAATAAATTTAACATTAAAAAAATAAATAAAAATTAAAAGAACTGTTACATATACTCAAAAGGCTAAAGAAAACAATGGGAAAATAACTATAAAAATGTATAAACAAAATGGAAATGTCTTTAAAAAGATAAAAAATAGAAATAAAAACAAAACAAAAAAAGAACTAAAGCCAAGAGCTTCAATAAACTGATAAAATTTTTTACTAGAACAGATCAACAGTGAATTTGAGCAAGCAGAAGAAAGAATTAGTAATTTAAGGTAAGATCATTAAAAGTATTAAGTATGGGGGGTAGAAAAAAAAAGAGTGAAGAAAAATAAAATGTCCAACAGACTTATGGGACAGAAAAAAAAAAAGATCAATATACTGGTAGACAATATGAGAATCTCAGAAGTAGAAGAGAGAGAACATTGCATAGAAAGAATACTTGAAAAATAATGCCCAGAAACTTCCCAAAGTTGACAAAATATGTAAATCTACACATCCAAGAAGCTTAATAAACTCCATATAGTATAAATTCAGAGAACCACCCAAGTCATAAAATGATTGAAAGACAAAGACAGAATCTCAAAGTCAGCAAGAGGGAATTTGTTATAACAAGAAATCCTAAATAAGATTAACAGCCAATTACTCATCAGATAGCATGGAGAACAGAAGTAGTAGAATGATAAACTATTTAAAGAGCTAAAAGAAAAAAATACATAGGAAAATACATTTATAAGGCAGTCGAAAATGAGGAAGCAAAACTATTTCAAAAGAACTCATGGACATGTAATAGAGATATAAATGAACTTAGCAAAGTTGCAGAGTACAGGTTCAACATCCTCAAATCAATTGTGTTTCTATATGTCAACAATATGCAGTGCAAAAAACAAAAATTAAGAAATCAGTTTAGGGGAAGCCGGGATGGCTCAGTGGGTTAGGCGCTCACATTGCAGCGCCAGGGACCGAGGATCGAATCCCGGCCCCAGCCCGTGCGGAACCATATGCTGAACTGGGAGCTCCCCTAGTTCAGTTCTCTCTCTGTCTCTGTCTCTCTCTCTCCCTCCTCTGTCAAAATAAATAAATAAATAAATCAAACATTAAAAAAAAAAAGAGAAATTGAACCATAAGAAATCAGTTTAATATTCAATAACATTATAAAAAAAAACAATACCTAGGAATAAATATAACTTAAAAAGTGAAAGACTTGTACACTGAAAACTAAAAATTGCTGAAATTTAAGAAGACCTAAATAAATAAAAAGATGTTTTGGGTTTACGGCTTAGAAGACTTAATATTATTAAAATATCAATACTAACCAAAGTTGTTCTATAGATTTAACAAAATTCCCATCAAAATTCCAACAATTTTTTTTGCAGAAATGGAAAATTTCATTCAGAAATTCATATAAGGGGGAAGCTGGGATGACTCAGCAGGTTAAGCACTCACTTTGCAGCCCCAGAACCTGAGGGTCAAATCCTGGCCCTGGTCCAGGTGGACACATATGCTGAACTGGGGTGTGCTCCCAGTTCAGTTCTTGCCGGGACCTATGTCTGGCCCAGTTCCTGCCCTGCGTAGCCCTGCACCCACCTGTGGGGTGAAACTATGTGGAAAACTAATATCAACTATAGAGACTGCTCTGGGCCCTCCCCCTTCTCTCTGTCTCTCTCTGTCTCTGTTTCTCTCTGTCAAAAATCAATAAAATAAATCTTTAAAAAAAAAACGTTTGGGGGATGTCAGGATAGATCAGTGGTTGAGAGCTTGTCTTGCAATCATGAGGTATAGGGTTGAATTCCCAGTTCTGGACTGTGAAAACCCATATACTGAACTATGGCACAACTAGTAACTTCTGAAATGGCTCTTCAGCAAAGGTTCTCACCTCTCATGTGGGAGGCCCCTGGTTCAGTTCCCACTCCATGCAACCCTAAATCCACCTGTGTCACAATTACTGAAGTACAACTATGGAGACTGCTCTGGGTCTTACCCCGTTCTTTCTATCTCACCTTCTTTCAAAAAAATAAATAAATTATTTTTAAAAAATTAAAAAGTTTTATGTGCCAAATTACATTGTTAAGAAATGGAAAAGACAACCCACAGAATCTGACACAATATTGCAAATCATATAGCTGGAAAGGTTTTACTAACTAGAATATATAAAGGCTACTCAAAACTCAACAAAAAAACAAGCAACCCAATTTAAAAATGGATAAATGACTTGACCAGACATTTCTCCAAAAAACAAAAAACAAATACATAAAAAAAGAAAAGAAAAAGACGTCATCAAGATGGTGGTGTGAGAGGAGCTCTTCAAACTTCTCCTGAAAAGACAACAATTTAAACAACTAAAATCTAAACAGAGAATCCCTAAGCAACACAGCCTCAGCTGAGAGACCCAAGAAAATACCTAAAGCTAGATAAATGGAGGCGAGTGAGAAAGAAAGAAAGGGAGCCCTGTGGAGACACACTGCAGAGCACAACCCGGAGACCCACCCAGTGACCGTTCCAGAGGCTGACCAGAGAGGAGAGACTGACTGAGGTGGGAGAGTGGAGGTGCAGGTCCAGGAGCAGAACAACTCTGGATGGGCTGGAGGCCTGGAACGGACAGAGGTGGAGGTGCAGATGCCAGAGCACAGGGTGGACAGAGAAAGTGGGCATGGCTGACTGTGGCGAGAGGCCCCGGTGGGAGTGCGGGGGCAACAGCCATGGCATGGGGAGGGGAGCCAGAGCACAGGGCAGGAGGCTCAGGCAAGGCACCAGCAGCAGCCAGAGATTAGTGGGGGAGACCATAGTGAAGATCGGCTGCCAGCGCTAGAATCAGGTGGCTGGAGCTGGGGGCCCGCAGAGTGTAATGCCGGCAACTGGAGCCAGAGGCAGGTGTTCTAGTGACTGGAGTGCCAATGCCAGGAGTGTGTTGGAGACTGAGGCACAGAGAGGCCCTCAGTGAGGTGAGGCCCCAACTGAAGCACTGTGTGGTCTTAGACACAAAGCCTGACTGCTTCCTCTTGCTGTCTCCCAGGGCTTGCCCTGAAGGCCTCACCCATGGCCTGCTTTCAGTGAGGTGCTGCTGGGAAGCCGCCATTACCCTGTGACTAAATCAGACCTGCACCTTTCCCAGCAAACCCCACCATCACTCTTCCTGCTGAAGCCAGCAGAGAGAAGCCACCATTACCCTGTAAAACAAACAGACCTGCGCCTTTCCGAACAAGCCCCACCCCCACCTATCCCACTGAAATCAGCAGAGGGATCCAGGTATTGTAGCTTCTAACAGCAGTGGGATCTCAAAGGCATAGAATACCATTGCCCACCATACCTTCCCAAACAGGAGGCATACAGAGACCAGGGCAACTGAGTCAAAGAGAAGTCCAGTTCCTAGGAAGTCTCCCACTATGAGAAAACAAAATAAATAAGAGGAAATACTATAAAACACTAACACCAGCTAGGAAGTAAAAGAAAGATACCTTCATATCTACCAAGGGAAAAGTCCTCATATCCAGGAAACAAAATGCTGCAACAGTGTTGAATACCCCTTTGAACAAAGGAGATCAGAAAGAATAAGAAAAATCTCTGGAAATGGAACTAGAAGATATGGAGTCCTATGAGCTAAATGACAGAGAATTAAAGGTTGTAATTATGAAAATACTCAGAGATCAAAGAAACCTAGTGGAGTACACAGAAAGAGCTAAGTGATCTCAGAAAAGAAATGGAATCTATGAAAAAAATGAAAATAGAAATTCTGGAGATAAACAACACAATAAAAAATATAAAAAATGGAATTGCTAACATAGAAAGCAGAGCTGACCAGATGGAGGAAAGAATTAGTGAAATCGAAAACAAAAATTGGGAAATGTCACAAAAGGAAGGAGAGACTGAAAAGCTAAAATAAATGAAAGACATCTATAAGAAATACCTCACTCCATTAGAAAAAATAATATAAGAATAATAGGTATTCCAGAGGGAGCAGAGGATGAGATGGACACAGAGAATTTACTCAAATAGTAGATGAGAACTTCCCAAATCTATGGCAAGAATTGGAACCTCAAATCCAAGAAGGAAAAAGGACTCCTAGCTACTTGAATCTTAACAGACCCTCTCCAAGGCATATTATACTGAAGATGTCAAAGGTCAAAGACAAAGAAAAATCCTCAAGGCAGCCAGAACAAATAACACCATAACCTATAAAGGAAAGCTCATCAGACTATCAGATTTCTCAATAGAAACTTTACAAGCCAGAAAGGAATGGAACAAAGTATTCAAAATATTAAAGGAGAAAAATTACCAGCCAAGAATCCTATACCCAGCAAGTTATTCTTTAGATATAAAGAAATAATAAAGACCTTTGCAGACATATAAAAACTGAATAAATTCTCCATCACAAGGCCAGCATTTAAAGAAATACTGAAGGAGGTTATTGGACCTGAAACAAAAAGTAAAAGTAAACAGGGATAAACTGAAATAACAAAAATATAAAAAGGGGAGGAAGTAAAGACTTAGGTTTCAAAAGAGAATGGAGATAAGAAACAGCCTTAAGAAAAGGAACCACTGCATACATGAAACTTTCTTTTATATAACGTTCATGGTAACCACTGAAAAAGAACTTAGAACTGGGACACATAACAATAAAATAAGAGAAAACAGAAAAAAAGTCATAAATACCATCAAACTAAAATAATCAATGGGAAGAAAAAAGCAAAGAACCAATCAAAGAAAAGAGCTACCAAAAAGCAAAAGATAAAATGGCTATAGGAAATCCTCATATATCAATCATCACCCTCAATGTAAATGGACTGAACTAAACAATAAAAAGACACAGAGTAGCAAATTGGATTAAAGAACAAAAATCAACCTTATTCTGTCTACAAGAGATGCAACTCAGCCACAAGGACAAACACAGACTTAAGGTGAAAGGGTGGGAAAAAATATTCCAAGCAAATGGCACCTAGAGAAAAGCAGGTATAGTCATATTTATATCTGACAAAGCAGACTTCAGGATCAAAAAGATAGTAGGACACAAAAATGGACATTTCATAATGATAAAGGGGGATAATACAACAAGAAGCTATTACACTTATTAATATATATGCCCCCAACCAAGAAGCGCCAACATTTACAAAGCAACTACGGTACTAACAGATCTAAAAGGAGAAACTGACAAGAACACAATTATAGTAGGGGACTTAAACACCCCATTGACAGCCATGGAGAGAGATCATCAAAACAGAAAATAAACAAATAAATATTAGCTTTTAATGATACATTATAGCAACTGGATGTAATTGACATTTACAGGACACTTAATCCTAAAACACAGGACTACACATTCTTTTCCGGTGCACATGGAACATTTTCAAGGATAGACCACATGCTAGGACACAAAGCTAGCTTCAGCAAATTTAAGAAGATTGAAATTATACCAGTGTATTCTCCAATCACAAAGCTTTGAAATTGGAGATCAACTACAAAAAGAATGCAGGAAAAAACACATATACATGGAGATTAAACAACTTGTTATTAAAAAATGACTGGATCAAAGAAGAAATAAAAGGGGAAGAGATTAAAAAATACATAGAAACAAATGACAATGAAAACACAACATACCAAAATTACTGGAATGCAGCAAAAGTAGTAATAAGAGGGAAATTTATATCACTATAGGCCTTTCTCAAGGAACAAGAAAAATCACAAGTAAACAACCTAATATAACATCGTCAAGAACTAGAAAAAGAAGAACAAAAAATACCCAAAGCCAGCAGAAGAAAGGAAATAATAAAAATTAAAGCATAACTAAATAAAATAGAGAATAAAAAAATAGAAAAAAATTAATGTAACAAAGAGCTGGTTCTATGAAAAAAAATTAATGAAAATAACAACGCCCTGGCTAGATTCACCAAGGCAAAAAGAGAAAACACGCAAATAATCCAAATTAGAAATGAAAGAGGGGAAATTACAACTGATACCACAGAAATACAAAGAATCGTACACAAATACTACGAAGGACTAAATGCCACCAAATTTTGCACCCTAGAAGAAATGGACAAGTTTTTAGAAATGTATAGTCTACCGAGATTGAATTAAGAACTGGATAACCTAAACAAACCAATCAACAGTATTGAAATTGAAACAATTTATCCAAAACCTTCCCAAAAGCAAGAGTCCAGGACCAGATGGTCTCACTAATGAGTTTTACCTGGCATTCAAAGAAGAACTAACAACTATCCTTCTCAAATTTTTCCAAAAAATTGAAGAAGCAATACTTCCCAACCCATTCTATGAGGCCAACATTACCCTAATACCAAAGACTGGCAAGAACATCACAAAACAACAACAACAAAACAACAAACAAACAAAAAGAAATTATAGACCGATATCTCTGATGAACATTGATGCAAAAATCCTAAACAAAATACTAGCAAACAGAATACAACAATGCACTAAAAAGATTATACATCACGACCAAGTGGGATTCATCCCAGGGGCACAAGGATGCTTCAACATAGGCAAATCCATCAATGTGATACACCACATAAACAAATTTAAAGATAAAAACCATATGATTATATCAATTGATGCAGAAAAAGCTTTCGACAAGATACAACATCCATTTATGATCAAAACACTTAATAAAATGTTTATAAAAGAAAAATACCTCAACATAATAAAGACTATATATGACAAACCCTCAGCGAATGTCATACTGAATGGGGAAAAACTGAAACCCTTTCTTCTAAAATCAGGAACAAGACAGGGACACACCCTGTCACCACTGCTATTCAATAGTGCTGGAAGTTCTAGCCAGAGCCATTAGGCAGGAGAAAGAAATAAAAGGCATCCAAATTGCAAATGAAGAAGCTAAACTGTCACTTTTTGCAGACGATATAATCCTTTATATAGAAAACTTCAAAGATTCCACCAGAAAACTGTTAGAAATATTAAATGAATACAATAAAGTTACAGGATACATCAATGTACAAAAATCCACAGCTTTCTTTTTATATACAAACTACAGAGCTTCAGAAAAAGAAATGAAAAAACCAATACCATTTGCGATCAAAACAAAAATAAAATACTTACAAATAAACTTAACAAAGACTGTGAAGGACTTATATACTGAAAACTGTAAGACACTATTAAAGGAAATGAAGAAGATACAAAGAAATGGAAGGATATTCCATATTCAAGGATTGGAAAAATCAACATAGTTAAAATGGCCATATTTCCCAAAGCAATATACAGACTTAATGCAATTCTCATCAAAATCCCACAGACATTATTTCAAGAAATAGAAAAAAATATATATCAGATTCGTAGGGAACCACAAAAGGCCCTGAATTGCCAACACAATCCTCTGGGGAAAAAACAAACAAACAGATGGAGTCATCACAATCTCTGACTTCGGTTTATACTACAAAGTGTTAATAACCAAAACAGCTTGGTATTGGCAGAGAAATAGACATACAGACCAATGGAACAGAATTGAAAACCCAGAAATAAATCTACAAATATATGGACAGATAATCTTTGATAAAGGAGCAAAAAATATACAACGGGGAAAAGAAAGCATCTTCATTAAATGGTGCTGGAAAAGTTTGAAAACCTCAGCAAAAGAATGAATCTGGACTGTCAACTGTCACCATATACCAAAATTAACTCAAAGTGGATTAATGACCTCCACATAAGACCCAAAACTATGAAGTGCATAGAAGAAGGCATTGGCAATAAACCTATAGACCTTGGGCTCAGAGAGCACTTTATGAACTTGACCCAAAAGTCAAGGGAAGTAAAAGCAAAAATAAATGAATGGGATTATATCAAACTAAAAAACTTCTACACAGCAAAGGACACCATCAACAAAGTAAAAAAAAACAAACCAAATAGGAGAAAATATTTGCAAACAATGCCTCTGATAAGGGGCTAATATCTAAAATATATAAAGAACTCATACAACTCAACAACAAAAAAAACAAGCTATCCAATTAAAAAATGGGCAGAAGACCTAAAACAGGCACTTCTCTCCTGAAGACTTACAAACAGCCAACAGACATATGAAAAAATGCTCAATATCACTAGCAATTAGGAAAATGCAAATTAAAACCACAATGAGATACCACCTCACACCTGTTACAATGGCTATAATTCAGACAAGGAATAACAAGTGCTGGAGAGGCTGTGGACAAAAAGGAACCCTCATACACTGCTGGTAGGAATGTAAATTGGTACAAGCAGCGTGGAAGGCAGTGTGGAGATTCTTCAAAAAACTAGGAATGGAACTGCCGTATGACCCAGCAATTCCTCTCCTGGGTATCTACCCCAAAAAACCTGAAAACCTTAACCTGCAAAGATATATGTACCCCAATGTTCATCGCAGCACTGTTCATAGTGGCCAAGTTGTGGAATCAACCAAACTGTCCTATGATAGATGACCGGATAAAGAAGTTGTGGTTCATTTATACAATGGAATACTACTCAGCAATAAGAAAGGATGAAACACAGCAATTTGTGACAACATGGACGGACCTTGAGAACATCTGATTAAGCAAAATAAGTCAGAATGAAAGAACCAAGAAACATTTGACCTCACTTATAGGTGGAATATAAATCTGAAAGGAACAAAGAAAGAAAGACTCATGGACATGGTCAATAGTTTAGTGGTTACCTGAGGGTAAAGAGGGGAGGTGGGCGGGAGAGATGGGGGAGGTGAGTAGGGAGGAAATCAGATGGAAAGTGAGCTGATTCTGGGTGGTGAGCACATAATGTGATGTATAGACAATGTAATGTAGAATTGTACACCTGGAAACAATGTAATTGATATCAATTAAAGTCACCCCAATAAATTAAACAACAAAAAAAAGAGCATTTAAAACTTCTCAATATAATTAATCATTAGGTAGCTGAAAAATCAAAATCACTGGGCATAATATGCCACTGCATACCACTAGGATGGTTGTAATTTAAAAAAATAAATAAATAAACAGTGAAATAGCCTGTTGGCAAGGACAGAGAGAAATTGGAAGCCTCATAAATACTGGTGAAAATGTAAAATAGTGTAAGTGTCATAGACAAGTCTGACAGCTGATGAAAAAATTAAATCTAGAATTCCATGTGATCCAGAAACTACAATCCTAGATCTATACCTGAAAGAATTTAAAACAGGGACTCCAACAAATGTTTATAACAGTATTATTAACAATAGTCAAAATGTAGATTTTATCTAGTTATCTGCTACACATTAATATACAGGATAAAATGATAAAATACTTTCTTTATTTTTTATTTTTACTGTGGAAATAACTTGGAACATTAAATTTACACTTAAATTATTTGTTCTCTATTTTATTGTTTTTGACAGAGAGAGTGAGAGAAAAAGGGAGGGCTCAGAGTGTCTCTGTAGTTGTAGGTCATTAGTTTTTCAATGTAGTTTCATTCCACAGGTGGGCATGGGGCTGTGCAGGGTGGGAACCAGGAAGGGGGCCTCCTGCATGGGAGGCACCCCCTGGGTGGGAGCCAAACCAGGGGCCTCCAACATGGGAAGCTCACCCCAGTAGGGAAGCACACCCAAGTTCAGCATATGGGTCTGCATGGACTGGGGCCCAGACTTGATCCTCAGATCTTGGGGCTGAAAAGTGAGCTCTCAACCTACTGAGCCATCTTGGTTTCATATTTTGATATTGAAAGAAGACTAGAATTAAAAGACCCAATGGTGCAGGGCTTCATCTTGAACTACATGTAAATGTATGTGAGCAGATATGCAGAGAAAACTTCAGAGTTGATCCTGAAAGCTCTGAGAAATGGAGAGGGCCACCTCATGCCTGATGAATAACTCTCCACACACCACAAAATGCAACTACTCAGCCTGGATTCTTCCAGGATTCTTGGAGGTGGGTACACTTAAAATAAGCTGATATTTTATACTTTAGCTTGTTCAAATGAATGTCTGTTCCTTATACCAAAGAATCTAAATAGAACATATCAAGATATGAGTAAATATATTTTGGCTTAAGTTGTCAATTATGCATTGTTTACAACTTCAAAAACTATGTTTGTGTTGGACAATTTCATGCTACTTGCCTCCATCACCTTCAGGCTATATAATCCCCTCAGCCATTCTAGATATTTGTGTGAAATACTAAAAATCTGTCCATTCACATGGGTTAATATCCTCTCTACAAAATCCATAGCAATTAGTATGCAAATACTACATAAATTTCCCCAGCAATACATGGCATTCAACATGCTATAAATATCAGTGCACACTCTCCTCCCTTACGAATGTGGTATCTTCCATCTCAGTGGTGGCAAACTCAGAGAAAGTGGAAAAACACACCGAGCCTTTCATTCGAGGAACTGGCTCTGTGTCTCCAGAGTGCCTCACTTTTATAAAATACACTTAAAATGCACAACATATGTCTGACAACTTGAAATTGCTAAATATACAAATAAACAGACCCCAGCGCTAATGCATGTTTTGAAAATTGCATGGACTTTAGGTAGTGCTGTGTCAGCGAAATCATGAACATATCCTATCAGATGAGTTGGGAATGTCACCATATCCATATTGCTGCCAACTTGGAAGGATATTTAGCAAAGCTTAAATAGTTGTACCTCACCAGATATAAGCAAATAAATTTGTCACTAATATTCTGATAGCAGCAGCAGGAAGAAGTGTAAATCATTATTAACTACTGTTGTGCCTATGAAAAAGGAGCTATATTACATCACTGCTGGGCAAGAGCTATAAAGAGACAAAGCTAGAACAAGTAGAATATGTAATTAGCCCTGAGATCTCTTTTTCTATTGAAGAGGAAACACAATCATATATTTCTGAGCATCAAGAATGACCCCACCAAATTTACACAGCTTACAAAGATGGCTTATTTTATTGTTTCCCATATTTTATGGTTATGACATCTCAAAAGGGAGGACAGTCATATATAGCCATGTTTAAGTATTACCAGATTCTTCATGGTAATCTTCATGGCAAAGTGAGCCAAAAAGCCCATAAGCAGATGTTCTGAATGAGAATGGACAAGAGTACCTTTGTCATAACCTCTCAACCCAGATGCCTGGGTCTGCTGATGATCCAGAACAAATCAATTGATCAGTCCTGTCCAGTCAGCGAGCTTGATGCTGGTTTAATTTCTCCTAAAAGTTCAGCAGATTGCAATGTAGTACTAGTTAGCCTTCTAATGAGGCACAGAATAAACTTTCTTTTATGCAGGCATTTCCCTAAGTCATGATATTGCTTCTTGTTCTTCTGATAAAATTATACTCAATAAAGAAAAATTTCCCAAATTTGTGAGAGAAAATGAACCATTATATTTTTCAGATAGGAGACATAAAAGTCTTGTCTTACTTATTCTGAGTGGATCTGAGAGAGAGAGAAAGAGAAAAACACTAGTGGCATAATGGCATAAAATAAAAATCAGATCAGTTCCTTCTTATGGTGTTTAGGGTAACTGAGAAAGAGAAGCCTCCTAAATATTTCCTCTATGGAACAGATGCCATCTGGCTCTATCTATCTATCTATTATCTATCATCATTCTCTCTCTCTTTCTCTCTATCTCCACCTCCCTCCACCCCATTACATTTTCCTTTGCAAACCCCACTAATTGAAAAGATATGCCAGCTGGAAAATTCAAATTGTCTTGTATTTATACTATTAGTCAAGAAATAGAGGTGACATTTTCATTTTCTGCCATACATTTTAAGGGGAAAAATAAACTGTCTAAAGCCTATCTACATGATTTTTTTTTTTAGTCAGGCAGCAATTGATAGGTAATGAATGATAGGAGAAGAGGACTAGAAATTAAAAAGATATTAAGGGAGAAAAAAGATGGCAGCATGAGAGGAGAACGCCGATAACTGCCTGGGAAGGGACTTGTGAACAGAGGAGAATCCACAGGGGAAATCCTGAGAAGCAACCTTGAATAAGAGAACCACACAATGCAGAACAACACCCAAAGGTTAGAGGGAAAAGGGGAGAGCGGGAGAGGGAAGAGGAAGGAGCAGTTCAGGGACAGGGACTCAGAGCATGGCCCGGGGCTGGCAAAAACAAAGGGGGATTGGGGGGCTAGGGTCAAAGTGGAGCTAGATGGAGGGCGGGCTGGAAGCCGAGACCTAAGGAGCATGGAAGCCCCACAAGACTGTGGACAATTTAACATCCAAACTCAAGGGAGAGCACACAGTGCCCTAATGAGATCACAGAGACTAAAGTGGAACAGGGACTGTGGAGCAGGGCGGCTGCAGTTTCCATCCGGCGGGGTGAGAGCAGGGAATCAGCCCACAACAGCTCAGCACCCCTGATTTATGGAGGAGATTGACTGTGAGGGAGCACCTTTTGAAGACAGGGCTCTTTAGGTGGACACAGCTGCATTAGACGTGCTTAGAGTGAATCTGGTGGTCTCAACAAAGCCATGGGCATAGAGTGACTGCCGGTCGAGCTGTGGCCTGTGTGCCCTGGGCTTTCGGTGCCCTGCCCACCAGGCTGCTGCGGTGCCGCTGCCTGCACACAAGACCGGCTTTTGGCGCCCTACCCACTGGGTCGCCTCGGCACTGCTGTCTGCACGCGCGCAATTGGGCAATTGGGCTGCAGACTGGGCCGCAAGACTGGTTTGCGGTGCCCTGCCCACCCAGCCGGTGAGGCGCTGCTGCCAGTGCACGCAATTGGGCTGCTGACTTGGCCACAAGACTGCCTATTGGCGCCACACCCACCAGGCCGCCGCTGAGCCGCTGTCTGCGCACAAAACCGGCATTCAGCACCCTGCCCACTGGGCCTCTGCGCTGCTCGCGGTGCTGCTGCCAGCGCATGCAATTGGGCTGCCGACCAGGCCGCAAGACTGGCTATCAGCGCCCCACCCACTGGGCTGCTGCAGCGCTGCTACCACACACGCAATTGGCCGGCCGACCTGGCTGCTGCGGTGCCAAAGCCTGCGTGCGACCAGGCTGCCGACTGTGCTGCAGCGGCGCCAACTCACGCATGTGCAACTGGGCTGCTGACCAAGCCTCTGAGACGCCTACGATAAGGTGACCAGATTTTAATATTGGTAAAGCGGGACACCATTGACCAGTGGGGAGGGGGTTCTTGAGTAAAAATTTGGTTTATCTCCCGCCATTCCCTAGCTTGTTGTGCATTCTTTCCAAAAATCGAGACTTTTTTAAAATGCCACGGGACGCGGGAGAAATTGTTAAAAATCAGGACTGTCCTGCCAGAAGCAGGACGTCTGGTCACCCTAGCCTATGGCCGCACAAATGACCTGGCTTTGGGTGCTCCTCTGACCATGTCTGGCTGCGCCGCCACCCGCGTAGCTGACTGGGCCTCTGCCAAGCCCCAGCCCATTCAAGCTGCTGCCCTGCAGGCGTGGCTCACAAACACGATTAAAAGAAAAGCAGCCAAGCAGAGGAAAGAAAGACTGGAGCTTCTGCACCACGCCCACACTGAACCACCAGCCCCCCTGCTGAAAGAAGAAACAGCTATTGTGTCTCAAGCACGCCCTAGCTTCTACTCACATGCCCCCACACCCCGGCCACACCCTCACTACTCAGCTTTCTAACAGCTAAGACAGCAACCTGAAGTGCCCCAAGGCACAGAAGCTGTCTGCTTCCCCCAACCCTCTCCCAAAATCTCTTCCTCTCACAACTGAGCTCAAAAGAAAAAATAAAGAGAAGCCCATCTGATTGGCAACCCCCCCCACAGAGGGTAAACATACTCATGCATAAAGCAAAAAGAACCACATCAAGCACAATGCACACCTCAGAATCCAAAGCCCCTCCAGAAGATCAGGGACATTCTTAGTAATGGACCTTGCACACTTGGCATCAAACCTAAGTGAAACAGAATTCAGGGCTGCAATACACAAGATCGGGGGTGGCAAACCTATGGCATGCATGCCCAAAGTGGCACGTGGAACAATTATTTCAGCACGCGGAATTATTGTTCCTTGTTATAAAAACATTCTATGCCTCTTATAGACATAAAAATAATCTATACCTCTATCTCACTCGATGGGATGGCACACGAGTTGAGCGAGTATACTCCTATTTCATAAACTTTGGCACTCAATCACCAAAAGGTTCATCACCCCTGCTCAAGACACTCAGAGAGCTCACTCAATGCTGGCAAAGTACCCAGACACAGTTAAATGACCTCAACAAAAAATTTTCTGAGCAAAATGAGTACTTTACCAATAAAATTGAGGAGCTAGAGCAGAACCAAAAGGAACTCCTTGAAATGAAAGGCATCATGGGAGATCTGAAAAAAGAACTGACCAGCAGAGGAAACAGGGCTGACCAGCTAGAGGAAAGGATGAGTGAAATTGAAGACACAAACATGGAAATGTCACAGAGGGAAGAAGAAAGGGAAAGGAAAATCAAGAGAAATGAAAGAGCCCTACAAGAACTTTCTGACTCCATCAGAAAGAACAATATTAGAATAATAGGGGTACCAGAAGGTAGCGAGACAAAATCTTCTCAGAGTCTACTAAAACAAATAGTGGATGAGAATTTTCCTAACCTGTGGAAAGAATTACAGCCCCAAATCCAAGAGGAAATCAGAAGCCCTAACTACCTAGACCCTAGCAGATCTTCTCCAAGGCACATTGTTCTGAAGACGACAAAAACAAAAGACAAAGAAAGAATCCTCAAGGCTGCCAGGGAAAAACAAAATATAACTTTCAAAGGAAAAACTGTCAGGCTGTCACCTGACTTATCAACAGAGACTCTGCAAGGCAGGAGGGAGTGGAGCCCAATCTTCAAAATATTAAAAGAGAGAAATTTCCAGCCAAGAATTAACTATCCAGCAAAATTACCCTTTAGATAAGAAGGAGGAATTAAGGCCTTTTCAGATATACAAAAGCTGAGGAAATTCTCCAGTTCAAAATCGGCATTCCAAGAAATACTGAAGGAGGCTATTTGACCTGAATCAAGAAATCAAAATAAATGGAGAATAGTTGGGTCAACAAAAAAATTAATAGGAAAGAATAAATGGATACAGGATATCCTCATATATCAATCATCACCCTGAATGTAAATGGACTAAATTCACCAATAAAGAGGCACAGGGTAGCAGACAGGATTTAAAAACAAAATCAAACCATATGCTGCCTACAAGAGAAAAACCTCAGCCACAGGGAAAAACATAGACTCAGGGTAAAAGGATGGAAAACAATACTCCAGGCAAATGGAAGTCAGAAAAAATCTGAGTGGCCATACTGATTTCTGATGAAAAAGACATCAGGATAAAAAAAAAATAATCAGACATAAAGATGAACATTACATCTTGATAAAAGAAACAATACACCAAGAAAACATGACACTCCTCAATATATATGCCCCCAATCAGGAAACACCAAAATTTATAAGGCAACTACTAACAGATCTAAAAGGAGAATTTGACAAAAATACAATTATAGTAGGAGATCTAAACACTCCCCTGACAACATTGGACAGGTCATCCAAGCAGAAAATAAATAAGAAAATTGCAGCCTTAAATGATACATTGCAGGAAATGGACATAATTGACATTTACAGGTCATTCCATCCTACAACAAAGGGCTATACATTTTACTCTAGTGCACATTGAACATTTTCAAGAATAGACCACATCCTGGGACTTAAATCCAACCTCACCAAATTTAAGGGCATCCAAATCATACCAAGTGTATTCTCAGACCACAAAGCGTTGAAATTAGAGATCAATTGCAAAAGATCAAGTGCAGAGAGAACCACATATACGTGGAGCTTGAACAACATGCTAATAAAAAGTGACTGGAAGGAAAGCTAGCATGTCTCAGAGGGTAAAGCACTTGCTTTGAAGCCCCGAGGATCAAGAATCGAATCCTGGCCCGGCCCATACTGACCCACATGCTGAACTGGAGTGAACCCCCAGTTCAGTTCCTGCCAGGACCTATGTGGGAGGCTTCCGGCCCAGTTTCTACCCTGCGCAGCCCTGTGCCCACCTGCGAAGTGAAATTATATGGAAAACTAATGTCAACTATGGAAACTGCTCTGGGCCCTTCCCCTTCTCTCTGTCTCTCTCTGTCTCTGTTTCTCTCTGTCAAAAATCAATAAAATAAATCTTAAAAAAAAGTGACTGGGTCAAAGAAGTAATAAAAGAAGAGATTAAAAAATTTGTAGAAACAAACAACAATGAAAACACAGACATACCAAAATTTCTGGGACACAGGGAAAGCAGTATTAGGAGGGAAATTTATGTCATTATAGGCCTATCTCAAGATACAAAACAAAACAAAAAAACTACAAGTAAACACCCTCACATCTCATCTAATAAAGCTAGCAGAAGAAGAACAGAGGTTCCCCCAAAGCCAGCAGAAGAGAAGAATTAATAAAAATTAAACCAGGGGGAAGCCTGGATGGCTCAGTGGGTTAAGTGCTCACTTTGCAGAGCTCGGGACCGAGGAACAAATCCTGGCCACCGCCTGTATGGACCCATGTGCTGAACTGGGGAGTTCCCCCAGTTCAATTCTCTCTATATCTCTGTATCTTTCTCTCTCTCTCTGTCAAAAATAAAATTAAAAAAAATAAAATAAAACTGGGATCTTGTTAAAAAAAAAATTAAACCAGAACTTAATGAAATTCAGAACAGAAAAACAATAAATAAAATTAATGCCACAAAGAGCTGGTTCTTTGAAAAACTCAATAAAATCGACAAACCACTGGCTAGACTCACCAAAGGACAAAGAGAAAAGTCTCATATCTCCAGAATATGAGATGATAGCGAAGAGATTACAACTGATGCTGGAGAAATACAAACAATCATAAGAGATTATTATGAAAGACTCTATGCCAACAAATTTGACAACCTAGAGGAAATGGACAAATTTCTAGAAACATATAGTTTACCTAAACTGAACCAAGAAGATTTCGATAACCTAAATAGACCAATCAACAGTACAGAACTTGAAACAATTATCCAAAAATTGCCCAAAGGCAAAAGGCCTGAACCAGATGGCTTTTCCAATGAAATCTACCAGTCATTCAAAGAAGAACTAATGCCCATCCTCCTCAAACTACTCCAGAAAATTCAAGAGAAAGCAGTACTACCCAACTCTTTCTATAAAGCTAATATCACCCTAACACCAAAACCTGGGAAAGACAATACCAAAAAGGAAAACTATAGACCAATCTCACTGATGAACACTGATGCAAAAATCTTAAATAAAATTTTAGCTAACAAAATACAACAATTTATCAAAAAGATTATTCACCATGAGCAAGTGGGATTCATCCCAGGGCACAAAGATGGTTCAACATATGCAAATCAATCAATGTAATCCAGCACATAAACCAAACAAAGGATAAAAACCACATGATTATCTCAATTGATGAAGAAAACGCATTCGACAAGATACAACACCCATTTATGATAAAAACACTGAATACAATGGGAATTGAAGGAAAGTACCTCAACTTAATTAAGGCCATATATGACAAACCCTTGGCAAATATTATACTGAATGGGGAAAAGCTGAAGCCTATTTTTCTAAAATCAGGAACAAGCCAGGGATACCCTCTGTCACCACTGCTGTTCAACATAGTTCTGGAAGTTCTAGCCAAAGCAATCAGACAAGAGAAAAGAATAAAAGGTATTATAATTGGGAGAGAAGTTTACTGTCACTCTTTGCAGATGATATGATCCTGTATATAGGAAACTCTAAAGACTCTATCAGAAATCTATTACAAATAATAGAGAAATACAGTAAAGTCGCAGGCTACAAAATCAATGTCCCAAAATCAACTGCGTTTCTGTATGCCAACAATGAAGCTTCAGAAAGAGAGATGAGAAGATCCATTCCCTTTGCCATTGCAAAAATAAAAATAAAAATAAAATACTTAGAAATAAATCTAACAAAGAATGTGAAATCTTATACACTGAAAACTATAAGACACTCTTAAAAGAAATTAAAGAGGACACAAAGAAATGAAAAGACATTTCATGCTCATGGGTTGAAAGAATCAACATAGTTAAAATGGCCATACTCCCCAAAGCTATATACAGATTCAATGCCATTCCCATCAAAATCCCACAGTCATTCTTTCAAGAAATAGATTAAAAAATCATCAAATTTTTATGGAACCACAAAAGACCACAAATCGCAAAAGCTATCCTAAGAAAAAAAGGATAAAGTTGGGGGTATCTCACTGCCTGACTTTTATCTGTACTACAAAGCCTCAGTAATCAAAACAGCTTGGTACTGGCAGAAAAACAGACACATGGACCAATGGAATAGAATTGAAAACCCAGAAATAAACCCACAAATTTATAGACAGATTATTTTTGATAAATTATCAAAAAATATACAGTGGGGAAAAGAAAGCCTCTTCAGTAAATGGTGCTGGGAAAATTGAAAAACCACATGCAAAAGGCTGAAGGTGAACTGCGATCTCTCACCATATACCAAAATTAACTCAGAATGGATTAAAGACCTCCAAATAAGAAAGGAAACAATAAATTGCATAGAAGAAAACATTGGCACTAAACTTATGGACCTGGGATTCAGGGAGGACTTTATGAATCTGACCTCATTGGCAAGGAAATAAAAGCACAAATAAACAAATGGGACCTTATCAAGCTAAAAAGCTTCTGTGCTGCAAAGGAAACCATCAACAAAGCAAAGAGGCAACCAACCAACTGGGAAAAAATATTTGCCAACAATGCCTCTGATAAGGGGCTAATGTCAAAAATATACAAAGAACTTGTAAAACTCAACAAGAAAAAAAACAATCAATCCAATTCAAAAATGGGCAGATGACTTTAACAGACACTTCTTTCATGAAAACATACATATGGCCAACAGATATATGAAAAAATGCTCCACTTCACTAGCAATTAGGGAGATGCAAATAAAAACCACAATGAGATACCATCTTACACCTGTTAGAATTGCTATAATCAACAAGACAAGAGATAACAATTGCTGGAGAGGCTGTGGAGAAAAAGGAACCCTCATGCACTGCTGGTGGGAATGTAAACTTGTACAACCACTAGGAAGGCTCCATGGAGATTCCTCAAAAAATTACGAATGGAATTACCATATGACCCAGCCATCCCTCTACTGGGCATCTACCCAAAAAACCTGAAAACCTTAATCTTTAAAGATGTTTGTACCTGCATGTTCATCGCAGCACTGTTCACAGTGGCCAGAACATGGAAACAACCAAAATGCCCTTCGATAGATGACTGGATAAAGAAGATG
>PVKE010017097.1:0-31171 GCA_004027555.1 Craseonycteris thonglongyai
AAAAATAAAATAAAATAAAATAATAAAAACAAAACCAGAGGGAAAATTCTATAGCAAACCACAGGCAGCCAGCAGTGGTCTTTCCTTTCGCTATAGGACTTCAGAATTAATAGACAAAAAAAACTGTGCTTCTTGGCTCCACGGCCAAGGAGAAAAGGCAAGCATAATCAGAAATCGCTGAGTAAGAAAGAACAATATCACAGCCACTTCAGCTGGGAAATGTTTGTTATTAAAGTAAGCTATTTGTAAATCTTAAAGATTGGTAACTATGAATAAGTATTCTTTCCCCACTTACTGGAGGGGATAATGGCTTAGACATTGAAAGTTTTGGAAAATTCTCCCAGCCAAAGAGACAAACTAGTACCACCCCTTCCATCATTAGAGAGCATTTATAGTGTGCGCCAGTCAGGGCAGCCACTTCAGTGTTCAATACAGTGGTATTAGTTTCTGCAATCTATGGATAGCTTTGTGGTCTACAGAACCAGTTCACATCCACCATTTCCTTTGCTTTTTATTATGTTGCAAAGCAAGTGTCAGAATCCCATTTCATTGACAAAGAAGCTGAGGCTGAGTGAGTTTAAGCACCATCCCTGAAGAAATAGAATTAACTAGTTAAGTGGCTGAGCAGACTTTCAACCGAAATCTTTAGTGGTCACAATGAGTAACTAGTTACAGTACTCTTTCAGACCAGCGATCTGGCCCCACCAGTTCTGAATGGGTTTAAGGTGGGTTCTGTGAAAAGCTTTCTGTTCACTCCATGAAGTGGCTGCATTTCAGGAGCAGTTAAAAGGACTTAGAGTGATCAAAGCTAGTCCATAAAGACTGCTCAAGGCTCTGGCTTTTTCTAGTTCCTTTCATTCAAGGATCCTAGTCATCATCATCATTACTGTTGTTGTTATTAATAATGATAATGAAATAAACTATGCAAATGTAGGGAATGCTGTTAGCCCTCAAACGCAGGCAGTAATGTGGTAATTTATCCAATAATGGAATCGCACAGTGATTTTATTTGCTTTTATGGCTCCTTTCTTTCAGAGGAGCTGGGCATCAATAACGGCGATTGTAATGAAATCAACTATGCAAACGTCGAAATCGTTTTTACCCTAATGTACCAATTTAGCCAGCAAAGGGAATTCCACATCATCTGATGGGCTTCCCAACATGGAGGGCTTCACTGCTGACCTGTGCTCAGTTACACCAATGTTGTGACTAGCTTTCTAAGGCATGGCCCTGTCAATATCAGTTTGGTGATGACCAACATCTTCACTCCATGATGAAAGATTTAGGAAATGCCCTTATTGATTTAAATACGGAGAGGGGTTTTAACATGGGAACAAGATGTCTTCGTTTTGACATAATTCATTGTTTAGGCAAAACCCCACCAAAGACCTGTGGTAGCAAGGGCTACCTGGAGTCACCAGCTAGGACAGACCCTCTTTGACCCCCCACTATTTCCACACAGCACAGATGGATGCCCTCTGCCAGGTGTCTCCTTTTATCTGCCTCTGATCTGGTTGCAATGGGGGCATTTCTCTAACGAGATGGTGGGAGCTCTAAAGGGTCCCAGAATTGCTCAATAGGAAGCAATGAGTACAGCGTGCCCAGTAGCCACTGGGAGACTTTGGGGGAACGCAACTCTTCTAAGCCCAAGGCCTAGACTCCTCACTTCTCTTCTAAAAGATCCGTAACACCTGCTTTTGTAATAGGGAAGGGAAGGAGAGCACACAGAGAACAGGACACAAGTGAGACCTAGAAGGCCCAGGACTTTGGCCCAAACCTCTCTCTCTAGCACTTATTACTGGGTTACAAACTTGGAAAGCCTGTGAGATCCTTGAAGGTGAAAATCTTAACTTATTTCTATCTCCAGGCCTTGGCACATAAGTGTCCAATGGATGTTGAAGGAACAAAGGAATAAACAACAACGAAGAATAATGTAGACTTCAGCAAGATAGAGCTTCACTCAGGTCCCTAAAAGCAAAGGCTATGCACATGCAATACCTTAGATCCAAGTAACCAGAGCCTGTGTTCTGGGCCAAGTGGCTTATAAGGTCCCACTATGACCCTCCTCCATCTTCCTCCAAGCCCTATGAGATAAGAGTCATGGGCCAAGGACCTTTTGAACCTGGAGCTTATTCTCCCTTTACAAGACCATATTATGAATATTCAGGACCCCCAAATTTACTTTTAAAACAGCCCTGAGCTTCTTCTATGGCTACAAGGACCTCTTCTCTAGGTCCTACCTCCTAACAGTGGATGGTACCACCAAGACCCAAGCCCCTAAGCCCAGGAGGGAGTCAAAGAATAGCTGTTGGTGGGTGGAACTTAAGTGAGCAAGCTTGGTGTCCACATGCATATGTGTGAAGGCCTCTAGTGGATGAGAATAGAGTCAAGGGTAGAAAGAGAGCAAAAAGGAACAAGAGGCAAGGGGCTTCATTTGTACTCTCACCCTGAGCCCACAAATGTTATAGGTGGCCCTGTGTATGGATAGCCATGTTTATCCTCTAATTTGTTTGCTGTCAAAGTGGACCAAAGCTCTGTGGTCGGTAAGGCTTTCTGGGGTATGAGGAAACACAATTACCTTCTCACCCTGTGACTGGCTGGTAATTTGTGAAGGAAAGCAAAAGACCACATGAAAAATCTCGGGCTCTTACACAGATTGCTGACATTTAAATAAATAAATAAAAAGGAAACTCCAACAGTCAGTTTTAATTAATTCACGACAATCAGCTTCTCTTGTTCTATTAGTTACTATTATGCCAACACACTACTGAACAAAATATCAGAAGCTTTCATTGGTATCATTAACATAATTTGATAACTGATGGTATTTGATTTCTGACTCTTGCATTTGGACTTGAAGCTTGGTGTAAGATGTAATCTCACTGATTGGTATTTTTTTGTTTTTGTTTTTTTTTATTTCTTCCCACCCCCCATGAACATTTCACATGACATTTCTTTGTTAACTGTAATTAATGTTCACATTTGTCACAAGTTGTATTATTTGGAAAAGCAGTCATGATGATAAAAGATGTGACAAAGACACACACATGTCTTCTTATCCAAAATGGCTTTATCCTAATTTAGGATTGGGGGAAAATAAATGAAATAAGTCAAGCATGTATTTGTTTTCACAGTCAGGATAGATTGTTTAAAGTGATGCCTCTTAGAGAAACCAATGCAATTAGCTTTCTCAAAAAAAAAAAAAAAATGTCATTAAGGCACAAATGAAACTAAACAGACAAGAAAATCTGAATTAAGGTTGAACAAGCCAGACCGTAAATCTCTTATTTTTCCAATGACCACAGATGTTAGATAATAGAGACTGTACCCAGACCACTGGGGTTCAAGGTGACTCACAAAAGAATAGAAACAACCTCTTTTGTTTTTTCTTTTTTTTTTTCTCTTCTCTATCTTTTCTCCTTCTTTCCTTTCTTCCTCTCCCTCCTTCCTTCACTTCCCCTCTATTTCCCCTTCTATCTCTCTTTCCCTCTCTTTCTCTTTTTCTCATTATCTTACATTTTCTGCTGTTGACCAATGGAAAAGAAACCTAGGCTTTATGTAAGTGATCAATAACCATTCCTAGCCAAAAACTACCTTTCTGGCTAGAATGTCGGGCACCAGATATGAATCTCTGGACAAACATGCTTATCAAGCAGGTACTTTCTTCCTCAGCTGACAGAACAAACTTGAGGTCTTTTGTAACAGGTCTTTATGATCTCTATGGGCATGTGGTAGACAGGCAACAATGTTCTGTTTATTTAAAAGAAAACATGGAGCCAGGGGGATAACATGTTCCAAGAAACCCAAATGCCCATTAAGATTCAGAGTTATAGTGGAGCTGCACTGATGTCCACTCAGCCTGCCAGAAACGTCAACTGTGGGTACAGGAAGCGCCATCTGCGTGCATGAACCACTCCAGGGGTCTACTGCATGAGCAGTGTATGCTGTGTTCACATAACTGAAAAGTGGCCCAAATCAATCTCCCCTTGCCTTTCCTTCCCCCGACCCAGTCTCAAAGGGTTTCCTCCATTGCGTACTAATGGTCTGCAATTTATTTTAAAGAGGCTATTTTGATCCTCAAGAAGTACTTAGGGGAGCTGGGAACCATAAACACCTCCTTTTTAAAAAATTTGTTTCCTTTTTCCCAGCCTGTAATTTAACTCTGACTGGCACCATTCAAATCAAGCGTTCCAAGCACAGACTCCTCTCAAGTCAGCTCCAACTTGGAGCACATTTTACAACCGAGTTAGAAATCCCTTAAAACAAGGTTTTTGGAGGGAAACATTTGACAGACTTAACTCTGTGGTGCAAATATGCCACAGTGACATAGCAATTAGTTATTCAAAATACGGGAAGGGATTACAAGCTTTTTCAAGTCCTTTCATAAATATGTCCTCTTCTGGTATACAATCAGTAATTATACTATTCTTACGCAACTGTAAACTTCCTGGGTATGATTTATATCTCATTGAAATCAACACAAAAGTATTTGTTTTCTCAAAGGAAGGGCCCTGGCTCTAATCTCCAAGGCTCACACACATCAAAGCCCAAGAACTACTGTTCTCCTTCACCAATGTAAACAAAATCATACAACAAATGTTTATGCAAATTAATAGAGCAAGGTCTGTCAAGAAACATTTATCTTCTGGGCCTGATGGGGATTTACACAGTTCTCCCCTAAGAACATTCCTACAAGGGAACTAAGTCTACTCTGTGCCACTGGAAAAAGACAAAACCCAAGGTATTTCTGGACTCTCTCTTTGTCCCTGTAGAACTAGAAACTCAAGAATATCGCCAGCCTCAGCTGGAATGGACACCAAAGCCATGGGGATGGTTCATCCATCCCTTATCTATTCCATCCCCAAATCCAAGAGGTTGCAGTACATGGTTGGCCACTGTTAGAAAGAAAACGATAAGAAGACATCTCTGGCTAAATGGACGTTCTTTGCTGCTAGTTCCACAAGCCTTGGTTCTGGCCTTGCATGTAAGGGCCATCCATTAACTGTCTGCACAATTGGCTGCATAGGTGAACAGAAAAGATGGATTTCTATTGCAGCTCTAGGATTATGCCAAGCTATAGTAAAACCTTCCTAACTCTAGCACATCTGAACAACTTTAGTCTTTGTCTTTACATGGCATGTTGGGCATACTTCTGTCTCAGAATTCAACACGTTACATAGTAATGATGAATACCAATGCCTGCCTCTGCTACTGGATTATAAACTTCTCCAAGGCTAGACATTTACCCTGGCGCCATATCTGGTCAGAAAAAAAAATTGCTGAAAATTCTGAACCAAGTTTGGTAGAAGAATCTCTCTTGGAAAAGAAAGCACCAATCTGTTTGAGAGGGTTGGAGCTCTTGAATTATTGTCCTACAACCAAACATTGGGCTTTCCTCAATATACTTTCCTGCATTTGAATATTTTACTACAAATGAGAAGTCAAAGCACCCTGTATCTGAACCACACTAAATCCTACACTGTAGGAGGGCACAGCATAGCCATTTTTATCCACCTCTGTATAATCAGTGCCCAGCACAGCACTGGGTACATAGTATATGCTCATAAATATTTCCCCAGTAGAGAGATACATGGATGGATGATTTTAACAGTTCTGAGATGTCAAGGTTTTCAAAGGTATTTTCACTTCTGGGCTGCTGTATTATTCCCAAATCCTGCCACAAGAGCTATACTCTGAGATTAAGGCCCTGGACCAGCAGACCCTTATATAAGATATAAATGTAAATAGACCAAGCCAAGAAGTAAATTGCATCCCAAAGTTAGCTATGATTTATTCTGTAACTTAGAATATATTTTCCCATAAAAACTTATTTACAGAACATGACCAGGATTCCAAGTGACCTATATACCTTTTATCTTGGACATTTCTTAAGTTTCAGACTATGGAAAACCTGCAATCCTTTTCCCCCCCTTGTTTTGGGGAATTCTCCATAATGTGAGGTCTTGGAGTGGGCAACACCCACTAGAAGCAGAGTCCATACCTCCCCTCTCTCTGCCTCGCCAGCAGCCAATGTATTAGAAAGTCCTTCAGCTTAGTGCTTAGAACAAGGAAGACAAAGGCAGAGGTGGTGACAATTCATTTGAGATGGAAGTGTCAAGAAAGTTGGATCAAGTTGTCTGTATCCAGAACCAATTGTCTAATATCCTGTGCTGGAAACTTCCGGAGCTGCTCTAATACCTGCCCCTGTTGCTTGCCAGACCCCCAGCCTACAGTTCCTTCTGAGACCCTCCCAATGGATTCTTTGGTTTGTTGTCTTTTGTTTGTTTTTTGTTTTTGTTTTTGTTTTTAGTTAAGAGCGGAAGAGGCAATATCCTTGTTTGCAGCCAAAAGTCTCTACTGGTACACCCATGGACTGAGATCAAATGGACTACATTTGCCTTGAAAAGTAGCAGAAAGAAGTGCTCTACAAAACTAGTCCATAAACAACATAATGCTTGGTCCCACAAACAAAAAGAGGTTTTGTGTTTCCTTCAGGAAGAGTGCTTGCAGATAGACCATTTTGATCAGAAGTAGCTGGTCTGAATTGAGGAGAGCCATCATTCTGCCCCAAATGACCTAGGTAACTATTGACAAATTCCTTAGTCACATTAGCCTCAGCCTCCCCAGCTGTAATGTGAATGTAACAATTTCTATTATAAGTCTAAGGTTGGGAGGAAGAAATACTTTAGGATTAGGGATGCGTTCTCCAGGCCCTTTGTCAAGTCAGAACTTTCTAAGCACCCCTAACGCAACCCTACGCCTCCCCAAACATCAGAAGAACAAGTGTTCGCATTATGTCCCGGTTCTGCAAGGTTTTGGACCCTAGACCATGCTCTTAATTAGAAAATGAAAGGCAAGAACCCTGTAATGTTAAAGGCCTAATTAACTTTGTCATTAAATCAAACTCTTCAACTTAACCTTTGGTTCTAGGGAAAGAATTGTTGATAGAAAATTCTGATACTCATTGGAGAGCCATTACCCATTCAAAGAGGCATATTTAAACGTATTACTACCCCAAACACATAGTTAGATATTCTTATTATACATGGGAGGAGAAATGGTCACTGGTTCAGAGCAGGGCTAGGTGGCTGCTAATGTTGAATACATTTCAGCTTTTCTGTGGTAAGACCTTAATTTCAGAGATTTATAACCACTGTAAATCTGCCCTGAACAGAAGCCTGACACAAAATTACTTTGCCCAGTAGCAATTTTTTAAAGTTTTGGACTAAGTGCCTTTTATTCAACTTTACAACCAAAAAAAGAAAGAAAGAAAAAGAAAAAATGAAACAAAGCAAAGCACTATAAGAACTACAAATATTCACACATACACACACACAGGCATGCATAGAAATGCGTGCTCCTGGAGTTAGCATATTACCTCTCAGCTCCTTGTGGACCAGGGTCCGTGCTGTAGCAGAGGTCCCAGCAAGAAAGGAGAGAGTGGGTAAGTGTTCAGTGAGGTGACCGACCTCAGAAACCCAGGCCCCAGCCTGACCTCTTCAATAGATGGACTCAGTCCTTTATGTAAAATCATCACCCACATATAACCAAGCAGTCATGGTCACTGCTCACTGAACCTGTGGTTGGAGCAGCAGATTCCAGGCACATTCTCAACACATTAATAGGATTCAACCAGAAGGATTCCTAGGCTCACAGGTCCCTATAACATGCCCAGTGATAACAAGAAGGTCGAAAAAATTTACAGGTAACGAGTGGAGAGCGGGAATTAACAATGAAAAGAAAACAATAACCATTAGACCAATAAACAACTGAATGTGCTAAGTAGGCATTATTCTAAGTTCATCATAGATCTTAACTTATATAATCATCATCATAAACCCACAAGGTAGCTGATACCATTTTCCTTATTTTCAGATGGAAAAATTGAGAAAAGGTGAAGTAAATTACCTAACATAGCTGGCAGGTGCTGGAGCCAGAATTGGAACGTTAGGAGCTCCCAAGTTTGTATTGTATCCATTAATGCCAGACTAGTCTCTCCAAAATGGGGCTGTCATTATTTCATTTTAATGCTCATGAATTATTGTAAGAATGAGAATCATAATAGTAATAATGGCTAGTATTGATGGAACACACATTATGTCACATGCTTTACATACACTTTATATCCATTAGCTCAATCTTCTCAGCAATCTGATGAGAGTGATGCTTTTATCATCCTCAACATACAGATGAAAACAAATGAGATGCAGAGGTTATGTGAACTGCCCGATGTCACAAGGCTGTTAAGGAGAGGGCTGAAACTCACACCCATACCCATACCTCTACCAAACCAATACTCAACCCAATTGCACTACTCGCTTCTCAAACAAGCTCTGATTTTTTTTTTTTTTTAGCATAGTGCATGGAGGGCCATCGTGCTAGTAATTTCCTATTCTAACTCCTCTCCATGTTCTAAATACAGAGCCACTGTTTCAGAAAGGCTTTCTGCTATCCTCCATGTGCCGTTCTAAATTCTAGTCAGTGACTTTGTCCAAGGCATGCTTCCCCACTGGGGACTTTCCTGAACATGCTCAAGCTATTCCAACACTGCAACCTTGAAGTTTAATTCTTTAATTTATATCATGTATGTCAGTTTTCCATTCCTACTTATCACTGCCAAAGTTCTAGGAGTTATAGGAGCTTGCAACAGAATGCGTTCAGCAGTCAGACTTGAAACCCAGCTCTCATGCTTCCTAGTTGTGTGGCCTGGGACAATTACTTCTTCGTGCCTCAGTTTTCACATCTGTATAATGGGAATGCTATGTATGAGTCCCTGCTTCATAGGGTTTTTATGAAGCCTAAAAATATGTAAAGGACTTAAGACACCGCCTGAAACAGAGCAAGGGCTCAATCAATATTTGTTTTTGTTGACGGTGCTGTATTTGCAAATAGGTTTTATTGTTAACTAATCTCTGCTTCCAGAGACTCGAAACCACTACTAAACAGTCAGATTCCACTTAAAACACCACTTTCCTCACATTGTTCACTGCCTCCAAAGCTTCCCATCATGCAGTGGATAAAATTCAAACACTCACAATTGAAAGTGAGGTCACATAAAAATGGTGGGAACCACAGGACTTCCTTGAAGCTTTCAGGATAAAATTCAATCTCCTCTCCGAGACTTCAAGTGCTTCTGTCCTTTCCCACTGGATTTCCACTCGTCCTCCATATGAACCCCGTCTCCCCACCCCCAGGCCTCAGAGCAATGGTCACTGCATGACATGGTCTTGCTGCCCTCGTCTTGTGGCATTGCCCACATCTTTCTCACACCAAATTGAAATTCCCACCTACATGCACCCAAATCTTACCAGTCTTTCCAAAGCAAAGGTTCTGAAGCTTAATTACATGTCAGAATCACCTGGGGAACTTTTAAAACACAGATGTCCCATGGGTCTGGGCTGGGATCCCAGTGTCCTCTTCTTCAATCACTCCCTGATTGAGACACAGAGCCAAAAGATTCACCCATCCTCCTGATGCCTGGAAGCCCTATCATTTCTGCTTTCCAATTAATACTAAGCATTATTCTGTTATTTGACATTTCGTGCAAGTATACCCTGACTCCTCAATCAGACTGAAAGCTCACTGAGGGCAAGATATACATCTAATCTGTTTATAAATATTGGTGCCAATGTTGTACATCCCTCTCCCTGGTAATCATGCATATTTTCGTCTTGACTCTCTGGAGAATATACTTTCACGGCAGGTAGAAAGGAATGACACATATTTTTGTACTATCTCAGTGCCTAGCACACACTGAGCACTCAATAACAATCTGAGGGCACAACTGGCAGACACTAGGTATTCAATAGCTGCTGAAAGATACAAGGTCATCACTGAGAAGCCAACATATCTGCTGTCCAACACACATACTATGCAAACAACATAAACAACACACGTCAACCACATGGGTTTAATCCAGTGGGCCTTTACTGAGAGCTAATGATCAGAATACTGAAAGGAACTGGCTGCCTGCAGTACAATAGCAGTGGTTCTTAATTTTTACCAGGCATCTATGACAGCTAATCATAACCCAGAGGTCTGTCCCACTTTGCTCCCCACCACATGGGTTTCATCTCTCTGTCACCTACAGCTATCCCTAGGGGGCTGGGAACTGAGACAAAACAGCAGTCTCCCTGGAATCTTTAAAAATGAGCAATGCTTTGAAGGTTAGGAAGTTATCTGTGATCCCATAGGCCCCTGAGAAGCAAACTACCCCCAACACCAGTGAGTAGAGCCAAAGAATGGGGCTGAGCCCTGCCTGGAAGCATCTCTCCATGCTGGCCACAGGTGCTGAAGGCAGAACTTTAAGACAAGCATGTGATCCATTATCAGCTGCCATTACCATCCTACCATAGCTGAAAGAAAGAGGCTATTAAACATAATACATAAAATAACATTTAGTAAGGAAACCTGGATAATTACTTAGTAAAAAGGACATTGAGTCAGGTTCTAAGCCATTGCTCTGAATTGGGAATGGCATTACTTATGTCTTAAGTTAAATTGAGTAAAACTTCCTAAGCACTCCCTTAAAGAACACCTGTAAGTAATGAGTTGGACTATCTCATCCATCCTGCTTTGTGCTGCAGCCCTGAAGGGGAGGCCCAGATTACCAGACCCCCAGCCCACAATTCTCTAGGCTGAGCCAGCTCAAGGTGACAAGTTCGCCCAGGCAGGCACGGGACAAGGGTCCCTCTACTGTGCACTAGAGTTGGCATAGACAGAAGTCAATGGGTTCAATTCATAACATATTGCCTTTGTTGCAGTTGATGGACATTAAGATGCATTCAAAATTAGTGTGGACAGAGAATATAATGAGTGATAACATAATGACAGAGAATATATAAGTTCTACTATATGAACCCAGAGAACATTAAAGCTGATTAAGTTCTAGTAATACCACTACAATCACCAAACCCATTGATTACCATGGTCACATTAATTTTTTCCCTGTATCTGGTGCTAAATTACAGTGACCTCAACCACCTCATGACTTTAAATATCACCTTCATATTAATGGAAATCCCCAAATTTCTATCCCCAGGCCTGATGCCTCCCCATAGAAGCCCCTTGAATTTATTACCTTCTTGATATATCCACTTGTATGGCTATTAGCCATCTCAAATTTAACAAGTACAGAAGCTAACTGGTGATTTAGCCCCAAACCTGCTCATCCATGCCAATAAATGGCACAACCACTCCCTGTGCTGTTCCGCCGTCTCTCACATGCATTTCTGGTCAGCAAATCCTTTCAATTCTTTCTCCTAAATATTCAAACTGTGACCATGTCTCACCACCAACATTGCAACCACCCTCATCCACACCTTAACTATCGTAATGGCCTCCTTACTGTCACTCTGGCTCAAGGTTAGCTTCCAGGCTGATTTTCCCCAAACCACCACCATAGTCATCAATCTGAGTTTAAAGTTCAGTCAAATTATGTTCAGAGCCTTGCAAAGGTTTCCCTTCTAATACAGAATAAAAGCCCAAGTCCTAAACCAGAGTCTAAAAGGCCCTACCTGACTCAGCTTCTGAAACACCTCCTGACCCCACGTGTCACAGCACTTCTCTCACTTACCCACCACCCCACACTGGCCTCCTTGCTGTGTCACAGGCTCCATGCAAGGGTTCGCATGTGCGGTCACCTCCACGGAACCCAGCTCACTCATCCCTCACCTCCTTCAGGTCATTGAGGAAACACCAGTCATCAGAGAGGCTTGCCCTAACCTCCCGTTACGAACAGCAGCCACCACGTCCTCCCTTAGGGCCCTCACCATGCTCTGTTTGTCCTCGCACTGCTTGCTACTTCCTAACAATGATACTCACATGTGTTGTGTCTCCCACAACACACCACACAGGAGAACGTAAGCTCTATGAGGGCACGTTTGACTTTTGTGGGGTTTTCTTCTCCAGCTTTAGTCGCTGCTGTTTCCCAACACCTAGAATATAAAAGACCCTCAGGAAATATTTGTTGAAGGTGTAAATGAAAAGGCACATAAGTAGCACCTGCCAAGTGTTAACTGCTTTTATGTTAAGAGGCTTGACTTCCATTCAGGGCCAATTCCTAATGTGAAAGTCCGTGTTCTTTTGCTACATTACTCTACCACTCAAAATTAGCCCAGCATACTTGTACACTTGTTTAACATTTCATAGTTTCTAAAGCATATTTCATGTCATTATCTTGATTTTAAATACTTCTCACTACAACTCCATGATCCAAGTAGTTCAGACAGGAAAGACCAATAGGACGGTGTTAATATCTAAGCCAGGCCTCCTGTCCCTCAGCCCTGTGACTTGCCTCACACATTTTCCCAGCTTGAGTGAGATTCTGGCCATTCCAGCCATGAGCTGAAGTGCAGGCCTGACCCTCCAAGGATTCAAAGTATCCCAACCTGCACAAATACATGAACAGACACACATGGGACTTAGGGATGACAAGTCAAGGATGCAAGTGACATGCTCCCAGCAGAGGCATTTCCAGAGAAGTGCGAGATGCTGGTCTACATGTACCAAGGAGTTATTGGCAGGAACTGATCTTTCACCCCACATCTTCCTCCACTGCCACTCACACCAACCCTCCTCAAAGTTCTAAAACAGGAACTGAGAGGACAGCAATTCAAGATCAGAATAGCAACAGCTAAGTCCTGGCTTCTGCTTGTTAGAATCAACAGAAGAGTGTTTGAAAGGTGCCAATGTCTGGTCCCACCCCAGACCGCCTTTTGTTTTGACATGAGTATCAAGGGCAGCTACTGTTGCCTAACATTGGTGTCAGGCTTTACCGTTACCAGGTGCTTTCACTGTCTGCACAAGGCCAACTCCTCTACTGTCCTACACAAGCTCTACACCACACCAAATCAATCTTGTCGCGTTCTGTGAAGCAGTGCAGATCCCTGTCGCCATCACCACCACCACACGCACACAAAGGAAACAAAACTGCCAAGATCTAGACTTTCTCATGACTCACCCAACCTGCCCAACAATCCCTTCTGCCCACCCAGAGGGCACTGGTGTGGGATCCTCACCTCACCAGCAAAGGTGGCCCTAACCATTACCTGCCAAGTTGGAACCAAACATGCCCTCACATTGCTCCATTGCACATTATTGCCCCTTTATCATTCAGGGGTGGGTACACTCTTTCTGGGTCATTTGTTAATGTGTTGTGTACCTTTTAAATATCAGCCAGCACATATAGAGAGAGACTTCAAATGACTAGCTAAGATATTCCATTTTAGCCTTAAATCTTTAAATATACTTATAAATTTTTTACTTTAACAGATTGCCTATTTCCCTCATATTGGAAATAGATCCCAAGGAATCCTTATTAACTCTATCTCCTCGGGTCTCTCTCTTTTAAAAAAACTATATATTTATTTTTATTGTTTTCTGACAGAGAGACAGAGAGAAAGGCGAGGGCTCAGAGCAGTCTCCATAGTTGACATTAGTTTTCCATATAGTTTCACTCCACAGGTGGGCACAGGGCTGTGCAGGGCAGGAACTGGGTCGGGAGCCTCCCACATAGGTCCCGGCAAGAACTGAACTGGGGCACACCCCAGTTCAACACATGGGTCCTCATGGGCCGGAGCTGGGATTCGATCCTCGGTCTCCAGGCCTGCAAAGAGAGCGCTCAACCTGCTGAGCCATCCCAGCTTCCCCAGTCTCTCTCTTTTTGAGATGACCCTCCATCTCAAGATTCAGCCCTGTGTTTGATCCATACAAGATGTGCCAAAGTTACTTGTCCTTGGGCCTGAACATGAACCAGGGCCAGTCTGCATCAAAGGACAGGGTGATCATGTTTCTGCTTACCTGGAAAGGGTTTTTCTCCCACCAGACTTTGAACTGCCAAAGCTAGAATATCCTCCATGTCCCAGCCTTAAAGTCCTGGTCTTTCCTCACACAGCCAAGCCCTCTTTGTTGAACCTCTATAGCCCTTGGTTTGAACAAGGCAATGTAGCCATTGATAAAACATAACCATGTAATAGAAAAGTCTCATCTCCCAGTTGGGAAGGGCTTGGTCCATTCCACACCCCCTCACGTGCCTGGTTTAATGCTGTGCACAGCAAGTTCTCAGTGACTAACTACCAACTGACTTTGAGAACTGCCAGTGGATTTGTGTGGTGCCAACAAGTCCAGCTCTGATTTTCAAGCAAATTGCCAGTTCTAATATCCTGGAACAACCATTGCACCTTACCATGGTTATTCACTGCTGCCAAGTTTCTTCCCATTTTACCTAACAATGACTTAATACCCAAACTTAATCCAAGAGAAAAATATTGCAATCCAAATTTTTCCCGTGGAAGATCACTACACCACAAGCAAGCAAGGAGGAGCAAGTTGAGACTCTAATAATCTTTCCTCAGAAAAGTTAAGAATTCCTCCCATGTATGCTACAATGGCAACACCTCCCAATCCAAGAATATTACTCAAGGGGGCGAACTTATTCTTCTTTCCCTCAAAGCTTGAGAAAGGGGAGAAGACTTCTAGTGTTCCTAATAGTGGTCTTAACTTCAGGTTTAAACCTAGAAAATGTGGCTCATTGTATTTAATCCTTCATACATGCTTTTGATACTACATCACTTGCTAACATTTCACGCCCTTTACCAAGCTGGTCAGTATGTTTCTCAGATAGAGGCTGATTGCATCCCAGCATCTCCAAACTCCACATGCCCTCCTGGAGTGGGGATCTTCATTTCACGCCATTTGACATATACATAGCTCCCTCGTTTTTAGAAAGTTTGCACTCAGATACTTCATTTTATAATCATTGATCTTTATGCTACAGTCTAACTTTTTATGCCACAGTAAAAATAGACAGATGAAAAGAAATTCTCAATCAAATGGATAGTGAGGCACTTTCATAGAAAATATTTCCGAACCAGATTGCTACAGAAAAACTCATTTTTATCCTTATATCTGTTTTTCTGCATCTTATCTAAATTCCCTTACTATTTACCAAAATCTTGACAAGGACACAGTCCATTTTCCAGCCTACTACTGAAACCATATTAAATAGTTACCCCAAATGAGCAGGACATATTACAAATACGTGTATATTGATGTCCCAGATATTATTTGTACATTTGAAGTATGACATCTATACTCCTTTGTTATCAAGCAGAAGTAATTAAGAATAAACAAGTGGGTGTTAATTGGACATAATGAAACCATCTCCAGTCAGCCTGAGCCTACTATTTGCCTCCTACTAATAATTATGAACATTAAACACTCATGCTAATCTCCTTATTCTCACACAAGCCAAACTGAGCTACAGTATTTACTCAGCTAATGGCTTGTTTTGTCTGCAATTTAGTCTGTTTTAAGCTAGGAATCTCATAATTTGCCAAGCCGTCACCAGCTGCTGGGCCCAGACCAGTGATGCAATATTCTTAGTGACAACAGTTCAATGTCGTCATTTGAAATGAAAGGAAAGATAATTCACTGAACTGGCATCCAGATACAGATGCAACTGTATCTGGACATGTGAAAGCCAAAAAGTCTAAGTTCTAAGTTTGTGTGAATCTAAACTAGTTGTAGATCAGGCACTTATGCACACTCAGGGCTTCATCAAACAGAAAAGAGTTTTACATATAACTCTCAGAAAGTCTCATTTCTATTTAGAACTGTCTCCAGGCCTCTGCCATCATACAACTGAGGACTAGCTTTTAATCATCATACTTCAGGAGCCTTTTGGCTGTTGGATGACTGTTATACAGTAGTGAACTAAAAGTGTCTTATCGAGAGTGACCATTAGAAACATATTACTGGCCATTAAGCAGATGGTTAGATGTTTTTAAAGAGCTCTTACATAGTAATAGAACCCAGAGTCATTGCCTATATTTATTACTCTCCCAAGAAAGTGGAAAAACTAAAAAGATTGAATGTTTATTCCAGAGTGGTTCATGTCATTCTCCCAGGGTCATCCAGAGGTCATAGGTAGACTAAAACCAGCAGCTGGTGACGATTTTAAAATAAGCTTCTGAACAAGATGATTAAAATTCATTTCCTTTCTTTCTTATCAGAACTCAGCTAGGTGGATTCGAAATGAAGACCCCCTTGCCAGGTGGTAGTAAAATCAGCATTGTAAGACAGATATGTATCTGGACCAGAGGTTTGCAAAGTTCTGTATAGGGCCAGATAGTAAATAGCCCAGACTTTGTAGACCATAAATCACAGGTCAAGACTACTCTGAAATCATAACATGAAAGTAGTCATAGATGGTAGTAAATGAATGGAGATGGCTATGATCCAATAAAATTTTCTTTACAAAAACAGGCAGCTGTAGGATTTGGCATATGGGTCATAGTTTGCCAATACATGAGTTAGACCACGCTGAAACCTACTAAATTGAGGATGATGTTTGGAGGGAAATGAATTCTCCTACCCAGGCCTATGTCACTACCCCCCTATTTAATTCACAGTTATGATCTAATTTTCTCAGATAAACACATTTCTGAAAATGTACTCAAATCAATATGTTCTACTGCATCATACTTCTCTATTAATACATGATTTTATGTAAAGTTTTATCTTAATTTTGGGACTGAACTATAATGAGGTAGTTAACACCCAACTCAGCAAATACTGTTATGACTTCATAAGTAAACACATTATTTTGCTATTGTTTTATATTTATATATAAATATTATATGTATATATGTACATATAATAAAACGTAACATGTGATATTTATATGTTTATAAATTACTTTATATATAAATGATTATCTATAGATCACTTCTTTTTTCTTTTTTCCTAATTCCAAACACTGAGTTTTTTTTAAAGGTAGACCATCTGTAATTATTTGGTGAATAAAATCTGTTCATTTTAGGTCCTCTACCTAATAGAGGTATATAACTTACTGCAACAGAGATTTAAATTGGATACTGCCAAATCTTAAAAGATTTTATTGCATTCAAAGTAAAGTAGAAAAGCATAATGAGCTAGGAGTGAAGGACCCTAATTTTTCAGTCCCAATTCTTTTGCTAAATAACAGTGTGACCTAGGGTATATTACTTAACCTTGCTAAATGTCAGTTGCCTTTGAAAAAAGAGGAAGTAGGATCAGAGGATGGCTAGAGTCACCTTCCAAGCTTCTCTATTTTCTGATCAGTGGATATAAAATAGCCTAATTAGCTCATTTGATTGCAGAATAATATTAATGAACCCAAAGGAGCAAGTTAAATAGCCATGCAAGACCAGCCAGTTTTAAATAAAGAAAAACATTGTCACACAGGTTATAATTCAACTTAGTTGATGGAGGGGATCTGGCTAGTTTAATGCTTCTTAAATCAACAACACAAACAATACATGATCATAGTAAGCCAGAAACAGATTTAAGTGCCTAATAACATCATTCATAGATTTTAACATAACCATGACCACTACACTAAAAAAATCAGGTATTCCATTCAGTTCCTTTGCAGTGATTTGGTGAAGGAACGTCTCCCAGCATACCCTTGGCCAGTCTGTGGTACTACTGTGCATGACAGGGGTGTACCCCATGTCTATGCACGTTTGGCAACACTCATACTGCTCTGTACACTATTTAACAAGATGCATCCAATGATCACATGCTTGCATCATGTAGTGTCAAATACTTCTAAAAACTTAATGTTCCATTTCTCTATTGTGTCACAGACTGTTTGCCATTTGCAGACCAGTGTCAACAGCAGGCCAGGTCTCCTAGTTGTCACTTTCTGTTAAATAGAATAGATTTAATCTACAGTTTGGAAGAAAAACAAAATTAAATGTATTCTCACCAAGTTTCTTATATTCTTCTCTTTCTGCAGGCTTATATTCTCTCCCCATTTGGCAGTTAGCCTAAGTCTGACTACTCATCTTCCATGTCTTAATTTTATTAATTCATCTCTTCAACAAACATTTACTGAGCAGCTTCTATGTGCCCAGCAGTGTTCAAGGTACTGGGGACCCAGTGGTGAATAAGACAGCTCTGGTTACTACTCTAATAGAGTTGGTGAGTTTCTTTAGAAGAGGCGTGTCCCAGGCATACATGCTTATGCAGTGTCTGTATTAAGTGCCTAAAATTGTAGAAAATGTCTTACCTGAAATTTTGCAACACTTCCCCTACTCAGTCAGTTCTAATTTATTAAACACCTAATAATCACCATGCAACCTGATGGCTTTGGAGGTATAAAAGTGAATGAGACATGACCCCTGTCCTCAAGGAGCGTGCAGCTTAGAGGACCTTTTCTTCTGTGTTCTTGAGGAGGATAAAGATCCAAAGTATCCGTGTCATCTCTATTCCCGTAACTTCTCTGAGGTTGATTTAGTCACATGGATGGCTACACCAGGAGCTTTAATGGGGCCTACTTGGATATACACTGTTATCTATAGCATCAACTATGCTTGAGCTGAAAGGGTCCACAGAGGCCGTCTAACATTTTACTGATGAAAAAGCTGAGACTTGGAAAGGTGAAGGCACTTCTCCCAAGTCACACAAGTAGTAGGCAAAAGTAAGCTCTCAGGAGATCGTGTGACAAAGTAGAATTACTCAGTCCTGCTCAAAAGTTGGCCAGCACACTCGGGAAGACAGCCTGCCCAGTGTGACAACAGCCCAGCTTCCGCAAAACCACTACAAACAAATAAATGGCAACTAGGTATAGTGGCAGTACCGCTAGAGGAGGAAGCTCAGTGGTGCCCTAAGAGGCCTTATATGGGCCAGCAGTTCTCTCCAGGCCTCATTCTTCTGACCTCATGACTTCCGTGACCCTAAAGGCCTCTCTCAGCTCTTAAGCGCTCCTGTGCAAACGTTACCCCACTACTTTGGAGATCTAGAGAGCCTACTAGGAAAAGCAGATTGCACAGGTAAGTGCATGACGATCATGCTGTTACTGTCAGACACTCCTTCACGCCTTTGAACAGCTGTGGTCTGGTTCATATAATAATGGAATGCAGAAGCTTGCAGCACTCCTGTGTTCAGGCCTAGTCACAAGCCTATCTGCAATTTCATCCTAGCTGGCTCCAAGTCCTACCTGCTCCTGACCTTCTCCTTCATTCTCCTTGTGTGAACCTCTGGACTTGTCGCCTGGTGCTATTCTTCTACTAGGACATTAGACCCTCTTTGTATACAATTCATATTACCCAGTCTCCAGAAGTCCTGAGAAAATGGCCCCTTGAATTCTACCTAGATCACAGGATCCCACCTCAAGCTTAAACCTCCCTTGCATAGGACGGAGGATTTATTCAAATTATCCACAATTCACACAATCACATACCACCATCACCCCTGACACATGAACACACTCAGTCACCTGCCCTTCCAATCACTAGTATAATAATAGAGACAAGCTTTTATTGAACTCTACTATTAAATTTCCCATTAATTCAACACCCACCTGCCCAAATCTAAGAGCTCTCCCAATCCACTAATGAACGTAAACACTAGATATATAAATGCTTATGCATGTTCTGTAAACTGAAAAGAACCCAACTGTCAGGATAGTCAAGAAAAAAAAAAATCCAAAAGCAGCTTACTGAGACTTACATCTATTAATGCCTCACAATGAATAGCTTGATGAGGACAGGGATCTCTGCACCACAGTGAGAATTTTTCTTTTATTTGGCAAGTAATGAAATCATTAAGGTAATATATCACTATTCCCGCTAACAGAATCTCCTCATGTCATCTCCTTCAGTGTGCATGCAAGCAGAAGACACATATCTATTGTCTCTTACTCCTGGAAGTTGTAAATGTAGGAAAATTGTCATCATTAAATTGAATATAATGGTCCCCTCGCCTCTCTCCCCCTTTTGCTCTCTCGCTCCATACCTCGGCTCTGCCTGACACATACCTTGTAAATGTCAACACAAAAGTATGTCCTGAAGACCAATGGGTAGAAAGTTCTGATTACCAGCAAAAATCCATCATGTGATACTGAACATTGACCCTTGCAGTGAGAGGGAATGATAATTGCTTTGCCGTATGAGCTGCAGAGGCTGACCTCACTGCGTCTGTGCTGGTATTAACACATAATGCAGATGGGTGTGGACAAAGGCCACTGCTGAGCACACCAGGGATGCCATTGGACATCCCCACCTCCAAGGCGTGCTGCTAAGGGACATGCGCAGCTCTAATCAGAACATACTCTTCATGCCCCAATATCTTAACCCAAGGCCTACTTGGCTCAACACTAGGCAGGAGCCAGAAACCTCTCATAAGACCAAGATGAACCCCCTAAAATTCTCAGCTAGGGCTTAGGGAGGGGTCACACCGAGAAAGAAGCCAACCTCTGCAGGGAGAAAGGAAGGAACATGGCAACATAGCTCAGCCTAGCTAGTGCCTGGCTGGTTTGCCATGAAGGAGAATGAGTAGCTTTGATGTCATCAGCATGTGGCTTGAGAGGTGAAAAGGAGAGCTCCAGGCGACCACCGTGCTGAGCCAGCAAGGGGGCAGAGGAGGCTTCATGACCTGAGGGATTGACAGGAGGCCCTGCCATCCATAGGCTGTCAGGGAGTGTCACTGGGCCACAAGGACTGCCTGGCCTTGAGCATTAGTTATGTTATATAAATTATGCTTAATGGAAGAACAGCCTTGGTCCATAAAAACTTAACAATACATTTGTTTTCATTTGAATGTTCCCCAGCAGCCACCACTTCCCTTTACAGACCATATTAACTGGGCTGTCACAGCATGCCCCTGTCCTCCACAGCCACCACCAGGAGGGCCCCAGAAGAGAAAGAGAAGTTGGCTTCACTTAAACAGACAAATGTGCCATCACGGAATTGGCATCAGGTGTGCCAAGCACACATCCAGGACAGCTAAGCAGATGCAGCTGTGCCCATCCTGCCTCCCCAGACTGTCTTTTATGAACAATGTTCAGATGTTTGAAAAAGATAAAGCTGAGTTTTGCATTCCTGAGGGCTAAGTGTCACCTCTGCCTCCTCCGCAAGCACTTCCGTGCTCCTGTGTGCACAGGACACAGCCAAGACGTATAACTCTCTGTGCATGCAGCAAGCAGGCCACAGTTCCTGACTCTAAGATACCCCATCTTGACTACCCAGAGCAAACTTTGAGGTGATCTACAGCTGCTGTTCTCAGTTCTCTGCCAATCACCTTTGAAGAAGGAATCTCAACCAGAAACAAAAATATTCAGTGTGAAAAAATCAGCTGCACATTTGAATCTGGACCCCAGAGTTGAAGAGGAAAGGAATTGGGATTATATTACTGTGAGAAGACAAGTTTGGGTTTGGCTTGGCTTGAATGTAGTCTTTATAATTATTACACATTTAAAAAGTAAAACACCTTACCACTGCCTCGCAGGCCTGTCCCTATCATTTTCTCCCCAACAGCCACACTGGTCTCTTCCCAGGACCTTGTACTCATCAAGCTCTCTCAAGTCAGGAATCTTCATTTGCTGTTCCTTCTGCCTACAATGGTCCTTCTTCCCCTCCTCTGTCCTAATAATTCTGCCTCCATAAGTTCTGACAGGAGACATCACTTCATCAGGGAACCTTTCCAAAGCTCCCTAAGTCAAATTCAATGTCACTACAGCATCGTGTGTTTTCCCTCCCCAGCCCCAGTTGTGATTTGACATCTGTTTGTGTCAGTGATTGTTTGTGTGATTATTTAATGACTCCCGCCTCTACCAGACTGCAAGCTCCATGAGGACAATAGCCATATTTACTTTTCCTTAGCTAAGCACCAAATCATTAGCACCAAGCATACAGTAGGCATTGAATATATACATACATACATACATACATACATACATACGTACATACTAATCATTTGAATACCAAGAAAAGAGTGACACACATTCACTAGCCAGAAAGAACTGAACGACCCTTACAGTGACTGAACACCAGAAGGAGCTACCAGGAGAAGCCAGGTGGACTCCAGGTGAGAACATCTGGAGAAGGGATCACTCCTTCCAAACAGGACAGCAGGCGGATGGGTCAGCTGGCTTCTCCTGAACCCTGTCATTCCCGTCTTCTGTCCTGGCAGCCTGCCTGACCAGCCACGTATCACCACCTGGTTTAAAAGCCACTCTACCTCCCCAGCAGCTCAAGCAGCAAGTCTTTTGTTCACTCTTCACTGTACCACTTGGTTCCCAGGGAGAACATGAACTCTTTTGTTTTTTCAGGCAGAAAAATAAAGAAAATAACTACAATGAAGCACCAGGCTGCCATATACCGGTATTGGTTTCCTGAAAGTCTAGAACCAAATGAATTGCTTGTCCTGCCCCAAAACCTAGCAGAGGAAAACAGGGAAGTCCCCAGAAACAAGAGGTACTTGCAAAATTCTGCTCCCACCTAGATACCAAAGGTGCTTTATTGATTGAAGGGGTAGGAAATTCCTGAAAGGAGGATTATCCCAATTTGCTCACCTCAGGAAGGAATTGTGTGAATCCCATTTGACCCCTGTTTTTCCAATCCAGGGTATGAATTTAGCTAGCTTTGAAAATGTTTTAGGGCTTACACAGAAATTTGTAAAATGTCAGTGTGAAAATTTTAATTGAGTTATTAGCAATATCTCTTCTTTGAATGACCTTTTAGTACTCCTTATAACATATCACCTCCTTTTACTACCTTCTGGCTGACAGTTTCTAATATATTCCTTCTTCCTAGATGATATCATCTGTCCTTGGGTGGAATTAACTAAAGCACTTTACATTCAGAAGCTGACATTAATCCATAGCTCCAGATTTCTAACAGCTGCTGGTATAAACACGGTTTCCATACATTGAGTTTCAACAATAACTGGAAGAAATGCATGCATCCTATTCACTGAACACTAAAGACATACAAACAAAGGAATCAGGATGACAAACAGCAGTGATTTAAAAAAATTTTTAATTGATTTAAATATTATGCCCACTGTATAAATTTAAGAGACTATTTCTAGCTTCATGGAAATTTTATATTTCTCTTAAGAATCAATGTGTAGAAGAAGCTAATCAAAACAGGCAATTATAAGGATGAATGGCAAATGAGTTGTTTGTTCAAGTAAATTTCTGATACTCCATAAAGGAAATATGGAAAATATTGTCCCATCTTCTTCAGAGCCCAGATATTCTGCATCTTTCCAAGAAATGGAAAAAGTAAATCAATATGGCATATGCTTACAAAAAGGTACATGCAGAACTGAGAATCACCAAAGAGGGTAAAGATTAATAAAACCCCTCCTCAAAAACAGCCCAACTCCAATGACTTCTCATAACAACCTCAAGGCACCCAAACCCCATGGCCTGGTGTGACAATAACCAACAAAGGGGCAAGAGACCCCGAATCTCCTCCACTTCTTCCCAGTCTCATTCCAGTCTTTATATCCTGCTGGACACGGGCATGTGTACATCAGTCCAGCAACAAGCAGTGGCATCTATGGGGACCTCACCAGCATTTTCCAGCAACACAACTGTGTTACTTAGAATCTGGGGCAGTACTGACCATCATGAATGCCAGACTGCTAATGCAGGCCCCAGAGCTCAGGGTGTCTGATCATTAAAATGTGGCTACCTTCATTGCATGGTGGGAAGCCAGAGGCAGGAAGAGGGAGTTTTCAAGGGTAAAGAATCTGCTAGCAGGGCTGGTGGAAGCAAAATTCTGCAGATGTCAAGTTGAGAGTCAGGAGCTCTTTCTCTTTTTCTGGTGCCTCACTCCTGTGGCTCCTACACTCTGGACTTGCTGACACTTGTGAGAAAATGTCAACTCACTGCTCACACCTCCTGCCACCTGGTATGATGAAAGTCATAAGACTGCTACCCCCATTGCATTAGAATACTGTGAAGTGTTAGGCATGAGGTTACATATCTGTGTCATGGGGGTTATCCCTGTTAGTAGTCACCTGGGAACAGGTGGGTCTCCAGACAAGAAGCAATGGTCAAGAGAGCAGACCTAGGTAAGTGTGAGAGAAAGCGCTCCCCTGGCCTAGGTTTGAAACGTGCTAAGTATGAAGGAAGGTACTCCCCATGCTGTGCTAGGACTTCAGGAGAGCCTCCAGCCATGGAAGCAGAAGCCACCCAGCAAGGGCCCAGATGGACTAGAACAAGTGTGACACCGCCCTGGGCTCATCAAGCTGGACAGGCTCACCTCCTGCACTCTCTTGATACCTGTGCTATCCTGAGAACTGGCCTGTCTCATTTGTTCCAGAACAGAGTGAGAACAGCTTACCCTGGGGACCACTGTGGCTGCTTCACACATGGGAAGATCAGGGCAGTTGGATCGTCAGACCCTCCCCTCTAAGATATTCCTAGTAATAATCATAGAAGGTTCTGAGTTTAGCTTTTAATAAGTAAGGGTGGCATTCCCTTATACTGCCTCCAAGTATTCAAAACTTACCCACCCTATTACCCTCTAAGCTAGTTGGCCTGTTAGACTAATCTAAACCCAGTTCATAGGTCTAATTCTGTAGACTGTCCAAGTATCATATTTCACTCACTCATTTATCCACTGAACCTACTGCTTATTTAGTATGAGCCCAGCACTGCATTAGGTATGGGAGTCATGAATGCAAATAGACGATGTGGGCCATGCTCCTAGGAACTCACACACTAACTAGGACATCACCTACTGACAGACTCATCTAAAGAGGTTAACCCCACTGGTGGAATTTGAGGGGCCATGTCACCCAGGGTGAGGGGAGCATTTCAGTTCAGGGAGATGCTTTGTAGGATGACTAAATCAAATCAAGAAAGCAGATGCCTCTGCTGCCTAGGCATGATGCCAGCCCCTGCACAGTACTCTATGTTACAGGAAGAGGTTCAGGAATAGCAGCAATAAGAAAGTCAGTTTCCCACAGAGGAAAGGGGTCCCTAAGCCCAGCAGGTAATCAGTTCCACCAGTCCCAGCCTTGAGTAGTGGGAGGTAGAGATTGTGGTAAAGAATAGAAACTGGAGAGTCAGACAGACATAGGTTGCAGGTGTAATTCTACCACCCCAGGCAAACTATCCATCCTAGCTAAGCCTCAGGCTCGCCCTGCCCCTCCTCTGCTTGTTGTAGAGCAGTACGTCTAGAGTGCAGCCTGTGGCAGCACGAACATCACCCAGGAACCTGGTAGAAATGCACATTTCAGGCTCCACCCCACACCTCCTGCATGGAAACATTGGTGGTGGGGCACAGCTGGTCTGGACACACTTTAAAGTTTCACAACCAGGGAAGTCTGAATGAAAAGTGCTTCACAAAGTGCTAAGTACATAGGAAGTCCAAAGTATGACAGCTGCATCATGGGAAAGTGATATAGAAAAGGACATGAAGAAGGGAATACGTTTTTGTCTGAAGTTGGAATCAAAATGAAACATCAAGTGCTCTAGCAGCCTGCATCCCCAACTCCCTGGGGGATTATCAAGACACACATTCTCGTAGAGAAAAAAGATGGCGGCATGAGAGGAGAATGCTGGTAACTGCCTGGGAAGTGACTTGTGAACAGAGGGGAATCCATGGGGGAAACCCTGAGAAGCAACCTCAACTGAGAGAACCACACAACGCAGAACAACACCCAAAGGTTAGAGGAAAAAGGGGAGAGCGGAAGAGGGAAGGGGAAGCAGCAGTTCAAGGACAGGGACATGGAGCATGGCCAGGCCTGGGGCTGGCAAAAACCAAGGGGAATTGGGAGACTACGGTCAAAGTGGAGCTGGATCAAGGGAGGGCTGGAAGCCGAGACTTAAGGAGAGTGGAAGCCCCACAAGACTGTGAACAATTTAACATCCAAACTCAAGGGACAGCATGAGGTGCCCTAATCAGATCACAGAGCCTAAGGTGGAACAGGGACTGTGGAGCAGGGTGGCTGCACTTCCCAGTAGGCAGGGTGACAGCAGGGATTCAGCCCACAGCAGCTCAGCACCCCTGATTTACGAAGGAGATTGACTGTGAGGGAGCACCTTCTGAAGACAGGGCGCTTGGAGTGAGGGCTGGGGCTGCATTAGACGTGCTTAGAGTGAATCTGGCGGTCTCAGCAAGCTGCAGGCCTAGAGGGGCTGCCGACGGAGCTGCGGCCTGTGCGCCCAGGGCTTTCAGTGCCCTGCCCACCAGGCCTCCACGGAGCTGCCGCGGGAGCCCAAGACTGGCTTTCAGCGCCCCACCCACTGGGCTGCCAAGGCACTGCCACCAGCGTGCGCAATTGGGCTGCATACTGGGCCGCTGAACCGCTGATGCCTATACACATGACTGGGTAGCCTACTGAGCCTTCACGGTGCCAATGCCCGTACGCGCGCACAACTGGGCTGCCGATTGGGCCACCGCGGCACCTACATCCACACACACGACCTGGCTTTGGGTGAACCTCTGACCGGGTCATGGCTGTGACCCCTCCCTGCATGGCCAACTGGGCCTCTGCCAAGCTCCAGCCCATCCACTTCGCTGCCCTGTGGGCATGGCTCAAGGACACGATTAAAGGAAAAGCAGCCAAGCAGAGGGGAGAAAGACCAGAGCTCCTGACCCCGCCCGCACTGAACCACCAGCCCCCCTGCTGAAAAAGGAATCTGCTATTGTGTCTCAGGCCCACCTCACACACCCTCACCCCCACCACACCCTCACTACCCTGCTTTCTAACAGCTAAGACAGTAACCTGAACTGCCCCAGGGCACAGAAGCTGTCTGCTTCCCCCAACCTTCTCCCAAAATCTGCTCCTCCCACAACTGAACCCAAAAAAATAAATAAATAAAGAGAAGCCCATCTGATAGGCAAACCCCCAGAGGGAAAACACACTCATGCGTAAAACAAAAAGAACCACACCTCAGAATCTAAAGTCCCTCCAGAAGATCAGGGGCATTCTTTAGTAAAGGAGCTTGCATGCTTGGAATCAAATCTAAGTGACACAGAATACAGGGCTGCAATACTCAAGACACTCAGAGAGCTCACCCAATGCTGGCAAAGTACCCAGACACAGTTAAATGACCTCAACAAGAAATTCTCTGAGCAAAATGAGTACTTTACCAATAAATTTGAGAAGCTAGAGCAGAACCAAAAGAAACTCCTTGAAATGAAAGACATCACGGGAGAGCTGAAAAAAGAACTGACCAGCATAGAAAACAGGGCTGACCAGCTAGAGGAAAGGATGAGTGAAATTGAAGATACAAACATGGAAATGTCACAGAGGGAAGAAGAAAGGGAAAGGAGAACCAAGAGAAATGAAAGAGCCCTACAAGAACTCTCTGACTCTATCAGAAAGAACAATATTAGAATAATAGGGGTACCAGAAGGAAATGAGATGAAATCTTCTCAGAGTCTACTAAAACAAATAGTGGATGAAAATCTTCCTAACCTGTGGAAAGAATTACAGCCCCAAATCCAAGAGGAAACAGGAGCCCTAACTACCTCGACCCTAGTAGATCTTCTCCAAGGCACATTGTTCTGAAGATGATAAAAACCAAAAACAAAGAAAGAATCCTCAAGGCTGCCAGGGAAAAACAAAATATAACTTTCAAAGGAAAAACTATCAGGCTGTCACCAGACTTCTCAGCAGAAACTCTGCAAGCCAGGAGGGAGTGGAGCCCAATCTTCAAAATATTAGAAGAGAGAAATTTCCAGCCAAGAATTAACTATCCAGCAAAATTAACCTTTAGATATGAAGGAGGAATTAAGGCCTTTTCAGATATACAGAAGCTGAGGGAATTCTCCAGCTCAAAACTGGCACTCCAAGAAATACTGAAGGAGGCTATTCAACCTGAATCAAGAAATCAAAATAAATGGAGAAAAGTTGGGACAACAAAAAAATAAAAAAGAAAGAAGAAATGGATACAGGATATCCTCATATATCAATCATCACCCTGAATGTAAATGGACTGAATTCACCAATAAAGAGGCACAGGATAGCAGACTGGATTAAAAAACAAAACCCAACCATATGCTGCCTACAAGAGACACACCTCAGCCACAGGGACAAACATAGACTCAGGGTAAAAGGATGGAAAACAATACTCCAGGCAAATGGCAGTCAGAGAAAAGCTGGAGTGGCCATACTGATTTCTGATGTAAAAGACATCAGGATAAAAAAATAATAAGACATAACGAAAGACATTACATCTTGATAAAAGTGACAATACACCAAGAAAACATGACATTCATCAATATATATGCCCCCAATCAGGAAGCACCAAAATTTATAAAGCAACTACTAACAGATCTAAAAGGAGAATTTGACAAAAATACAATTATAGTAGGGGATCTGACAACATTGGACAGATCATCCAAGCAGAAAATAAATAAGAAAATTGCAGCTTTAAATGATACATTGCAGGAAATGGACATAATTGACATTTACAAGTCATTCCATTCTACAACAAAGGGCTATACATTTTACTCTAGTGCACATGAAACATTTTCAAGGATAGACCATATCCTGGGACTGAAATCCAACCTCACCAAATTTAAGGGCATCCAAATCATACCAAGTGTATTCTCAGACCACAAAGCGTTGAAACTTGAGATCAACTGCAAAAGATCAAGTGTAGAGAGAACCACATATACGTGGAGATTGAACAACATGCTATTAAAAAGTAGCTGGATCAAAGAGGAAATTAAACAAGAGATTTAAAAAATTGTAGAAACGAATGACAATGAAAACACGACGTACCAGAATTTCTGGGACATGGCAAAAGGAGTATTAAGAGCGAAATTTATATCATTACAGGCCTATCTCAAGAAACAAGAAAAACTACAAGTAAACACCCTTACATCTCATCTTATAGAGCTAAAAAAAGAAGAACAGAGGTCTCCCAAAGTCTGCAGAAGAAAAGAATTAATCAAAATTAAAGCAGAACTTAATGAAATTCAGAATAGAAAAACAATAGATAAAATTAATGCCACAAAGAGCTGGTTCTTTGAAAAACTCAATAAAATTGACAAACCACTGGCTAGGCTCACCAAAGTACAAAGAGAAAAATCTCATATTTCCAGAATACAGGATGATAGGTAGAGATTACAACTGATGCTGCAGAAATACAAACAATCATAAGAGTTTATTATGAAAGACTCTATGCCAACAAATTTGACAACCTAGAGGAAATGGACAAATTTCTAGAAACATACAGTTTACCAAAACTGAATAAAGAAGATTTGGATAACCTAAATAGAACAATCAACAGTAAAGAACTTGAAGCAATTATCCAAAAATTGCCCAAAGGCAAAAGGCCTGGACCAGATGGCTTTACCAATGAATTCTACCAGTCATTCAAAGAAGAAATAATGCCCATTCTCCTCAAACTACTCCAGAAAATTCAAGAGGAGACAGTACTACCCAACTCTTTCTATGAAGCTAATATCACCCTAATACCAAAACCTGAGAAAGACAATACCAATAAGGAAAACTATAGGCCAATCTCACTGATGAACACTGATGCAAAAATCTTAAATAAAATTTTAGCTAACAGAATACAACAATGCATAAAAAGATTATTCACCATGACCAAGTGGGATTCATCCCAGGGGCACAAGGATGGTTCAACATACGCAAATCAATCAATGTAATCCAGCACATAAACCAAACAAAGGATAAAAACCACATGATTATCTCAATCGATGCAGAAAAAGCATTCGACAAGATACAACACCTATTTATGATAAAAACACTGAATAAAATGCGAATTGAAGGAAAGTACCTCAACATAATAAAGGCCATACATGACAAACCCTCAGCAAATACTATACTGAATAGGGAAAAGCTGAAGCCTATTTTCCTAAAATCAGGAACAAGACAGGGATGCCCCCTGTCACCACTGCTGTTCAATATAGCTCTGGAAGTTCTAGCCAGAGCAATCAGACAAGAGAAAGGAATAAAAGGTATTAGAATTGGGAGAGAAGAAGTTAAACTGTCACTCTTTGCAGATGACATGATCCTGTATATAGAAAACTCTAAAGACTCTATCAGAAATCTATTACAAATAATAGACAAATACAGTAAAGTCACAGGCTACAAAATCAATGTCCCAAAATCAACTGCACTTTTGTATGCCAACAATGAAACTTCAGAAAGAGAGATGAGAAGATCCATTCCCTTTGCCATTACAAACAAAATAATGAAATACCTAGGAATAAATCTAACAAAGAACATGAAGAACTTATACACTGAAAACTATAAGACACTCTTAAAAGAAATTAAAGAGGACACAAAGAAATGGAAAGACATTCCATGTTCATGGATTGGAAAAATCAACATAGTTAAAATGGCCATACTCCCCAAAGCTATATACAGATTCAGTGCCATTCCCATCAAAATCCCACAGTCATTCTTCAAGAAATAGATTTTTTAAATCATCAAATTTGTATGGAACCACAAAAGACCACGAATCGCAAAAGCTATCCTAAGAAAAAAGGATAAAGCTGGGGGCATCTCACTGTCTGACTTTTATCTGTACTACAAAGCCTCAGTAATCAAAACAGCTTGGTACTGGCAGAAAAACAGGCACAGGGACCAATGGAATAGAATTGAAAACCCAGAAATAAACCCACAAATTTATGGACAGATTATTTTTGATAAAAGAGCAAAAAATACACACTGGGGAAAAGAAAGCCTCTTCAGTAAATGGTGCTGGGAAAACTGGAAAACCACATGCAAAAGGCTGAATGTGAACTGCGATCGCTCATCATATACCAAAATTAACTCAAAATGGATTAAAGACCTCCAAATAAGAAAGGAAACAATAAATTGCATAGAAGAACACATTGGCACTAAACTTATAGACCTGGGATTCAGGGAGGACTTTATAAATCTGACCTCATTGGCAAGGGAAGTAAAAGCACAAATAAACAAATGGGACCTTATCAAGCTAAAAAGCTTCTGTGCTGCAAAGAAAACCATCAACAAAGCAAAGAGGGAACCAACCAACTGGGAGAAAATATTTGCAAACAATGCCTCTGATTAGGAGCTAACATCAAAAATATGCAAAGAACTTGGGCAACTCAACAAGAAAAAAACAAGCAATCCAATTAAAAAATGGGTAGATGACCTTACCAGACACTTCTCTCGTGAAGACATACATATGGCCAACGGATATATGAAAAAATGCTCCACTTCACTAGCAAATAGGGAGATGCAAATAAAAACCACAATGTGATACCATCTTACACCTGTTAGAATGGCTATAATCAACAAGACAAGGGATAACAAGTGCTGGAGAGGCTGTGGACAAAAAGGAACCCTCATACACTGCTGGTGGGAATGTAAACTGGTACAACCACTATGGAAGGCTGTATGGAGATTCCTCAAAAAATTACGAATGGAATTA